>AWWV01015762.1:0-55885 GCA_001974805.1 Corchorus capsularis | reverse complement strand
ACTAAACAATATATCTTATGAGAATAAAATCACACACAAAATCTAGACCCAAGGTGGCTATTTATAGTGGAGGAATATAGGTAGGACGGTTTAGGGCTGACTTGGTCTCCAAGTTGGATTAGATGTCTTCCTAGAGTAGAATCCAAGTCAAAATAGGATTCTGGAATTTTCTGGATTTCTGCAGAAACTTCAACGGCAGATTCGGTCTTGAAAATGGCAGAATTGGGCTTTGAACTTCAAAGGAAAGTTGTAGATCTCGGAGTTAGCTTTTCAACGGCTAATAATGGGCTTAAAACAAACCTCTAAGCAGAATGTTATGGCATTTCTACCGAGACTGCGCCAATTCCTACTCCAAATAGTTCTAGATGCGGGAAATTACGGGATTTAGATATTTCCTTGGATATAGGCCACATAAATTGGGATTTTAACTCCAATTATGGGCTTATATGGTCTGAGTATTATCCCATATAAAATATCCAAAAATCCTTAACTTCCGGGCTTCTTCTGGGCTTGGCTTCAATCCTTTACAATTTAAGCTCCAATCTTCAATTCTTGCTCCTTGAAATAATTCTTCAATGATCTTCAAGTCTTCAAATTATCTTCAAGAAATCTTCAAACACGAACTTTGCATCTCCAAATCTATACTCAAATCACTTTGCTAATATCTGTGTAAAAAGTCATGAAAATAGCTCCAAAAGTAGTGAAAATAAGTAAATTCTCAATTTCACATCTCACCAAGATTAAAGACACAAATACTTAGAAAATAGAGTAAAAATACATATAAAAGTAGCAAAAAGTATAGAAAAATAGCTATAAAAATATGCATAATTTTGGCTTGATCATATTTTCCACCACACTTGAACTTTGCTAGTCCCTTAGCAAAATCAATGTAAGTTAATCAAAAATCAAAATTTTCAAAAGATCAATCTGACTTCATTCATATATCAAAGAATCAATTTAATATTGAAATCAAAATAGCAAAGAACATCAAAATACTTGATCCAAAGATCAACCAATAGCAAGCATTATCATTCTTAAGTAGCCATAATCAAAGTAGCTCTAATCACTTACCATCCTTTACTTCTATAACTACTTCTCTCTATAGGATTGCATCTTCATCTTTCTCTCCATTACTCAAAAGATTACAATATCATAAATAAATCAAGGGTTCATGTGGGTTATAATAATTTATTCAAGAGTAATTGATTTTAGAAAACTGAGGTTACTAACCTCTGAAGTGTTCATGCTTAGGGATTACTAACGCCCTTTATTTTTATTTTGAGGCTACTAACACTCTAGAGGGACAATATTTCTGTTGATCCATGCCTCTTATCCTCTTCCCAAGGGTTACTAACTCCTTTTTGTTAAAGAGAAGAGTGACAACAATGGAGTTTTTGTTTTTAAACAGAAAATATCTCTTCTCCTCTTGCATAAAATCACTTCTTTATGAAAACAATTTTAATTACCCTTTATATAGATAGTCCCCCACACTTATTCTTGACAAATCTATAACATGCTTTCTTACTTGTAACTTCAATCAAGATTCAACACAAGTTCTAGAAATAGATAATGATAAAAGCAAAGAATAATAAGATCATATCACAAACTTCAATTATACCTAATTTTAAGAAATCAAAACTTCATGCAATAAATAAATCAAAGAATAAAGCATTATTAAAAATTCTAAGTATTCATCAATCATAATCAAATCAATCATTCAATATATGCTTGAAAAATCAAATAGTTTGAAAAATCATCAAATTGTATACTTTAAAAATCAATTTTTTTCAAAAATTTTTTGCAAAATTTGGGAAAATATAAGCGATAAAAAACAATCATATTTTATCCTAGATTCTCATGCAAAAAAACTATCATATGACTCAATTCTCAAGCAATACCCCTATCAATTATTCACCCCCCCATACTTAAAATTTACATTGCCCTCAATGTAAAAGCAATTATAAAATCAAAGCATACAAAATAACTTACCAAAATTAAAAAGTTAAGGTTCATGAAACATACCTGGGCGGCTTTGATGAAGATAATTACTCAAACAAAAAGACAATAAAAATTAAAGTGATAGGAAAATAAAACTAGATAATTTATTAATGAAACTTGAAAAATAAAGACATAAGATAACTTAGAAAATTAAAAAAAAAACATAAACTAATTAACTAATCCTAAGATGTTTAAAAATAAAACCCTAAATCTAGAAAACATAAATTTAAATTAAAAACTCTAATTTTAAACCTAAATTGGTTTAGGAATAGTCTTCTCCAATAAATTGAAGAGGTTTTCCAAATTCCCAATTATACTATCAAAATCCTCTCTTAGGCTAGCAACTTGATCACTTAAATCCTTAAATTGAGCAAGGAAAGGATGAAGTTCTTCCTTATTTTCCTTCTCTTGATTCACCTCCTCTTCTCCTTCCTTATTCTCATCGCTTGAAGTACCACTTGATTCAGAAGCAGAAGCAATAATTATAATATCATCTTCATCTTGTCCTTCTTCATGCAACGGATCTCTTGGTCCAATTGGAGTTGAGGATTTATCCTTTAATTCTTCCAAGGTAAAAACAGTAGCAACAGGTGCAATCCTTGGTTGATTAGATGAAGAAGCATAATAAGGATCATGAAACCGTTGAGGAAAAGGGGCACATCGCATAGAAGTTTTATAGGGTGGCCTATAGGGCTTGCTGCGATATCCATCAATCCTTGGCATAGGGAAAGGCTTGCTCCAAGGTGCAGCTTGAGTTCTAATTCTTCCATTAAAATTTCTTGGTTGGGAAAATCGATTTCCATAGGGATGGAAACGCTTTTCAAATTCCTTCTCAGCTCTTTCCTTTGATCTTATAACAGTTTCATGTGACTTGTTAGCTTTCTCCCAAAGAAATTGATAAATCATCCTAGCTTTGAAACCGGGCTTAGCCTCAATTTCATCCTTAGGTAGCAACGATATCATACTCAAGAGTTCATGGCAATCTTGGCGAAGAAAACTTCCTTGAAATTTTGGACCGAATTGAGAAGCTCCAATTTGATAAAATTGGCTCTTAAACTTCTTGAATTGAACTTCAAAATCCATGGTAGTGGTTGCTAGTATCATCGACATCTTCACTTGAGAAGGGTTTGTCGATTTCTTCTTAAGTTGAGGGAATAGCCGAATCGACTTGCTCCTTGAAAAGTCGACTTGTGTGTCGACTTGCTTCCTCTAATCGACTTCTCTAGTCGACTTCTCTTCTCAAAAATTGCTTCTAACTTTGTCGACTTTAAGCTCTCAAATATTGCTTCGTGTGTTTATGAATAAAGAGGAAGTATAAGTGCCTTTATATAGTGATCAAGTTCTATTCCTAAGAGGTTTTAAGTTAGAGTAAAAAGTAAGAAACATACCTTGATTAGGATTATATTACTTATATGGAAAAGGTGTTGATGTTGGAAAGCAATTAGGAACTAAATTTCCTAGTCAAGAGAGGAAATTAAAATCCTAATACACTTTGCATGTGAATGGCGCGGCAATTGCATGGCATGGTCCGGGTTTGGCGCGACAATCTCCTAGTGTAGCCGAAACATGGCCTGACATGGCTCGGTGATGGCCGGACAGGGACTTGGCGATGGCGCAGGCTGCGGTGCACATGTCTCGGTTGTGGCCGGTTGTGGCTTGGATCAGGTGGCTAGGGTGCGGGATGCAATCCGCTACTGGCACGGCATGGAGCGGCATGGTCGGGCAGTGACTTAAGGTGCTGCCGAGCTATGTCCGGTGCTAGCGTGGAGCGGTGCCGAGCTTGGCCTGGCGATGGTGCGGCATTGCCGAGCCATGGTCGGGTCAAGGCTTGGTGTGGTGCGGCATGGCCAAGCCATAACCGGCCATGCATGGTAACCATCCGGGTTACTACCGGTCATGCATGGTTTATGGCTTGGTACTTTTTACTCCATGGATAAAAATTCATATAACCTTAAAAATAAAAACTAAAGATTAAAATTGGGTTGCCTCCCAATAAGCGCTTGTTTAAAGTCATTAGCTCGACTCTTCCTTTCTTCGACTTCAAATTGGAAGATAAATTGGATCCTCCAACTCAAATTCTTCAATCAACGCTATTGTCAATGGCTCGAAGTAAGGCTTGAGTCTTTGTCCATTAACTTTAAATTGATTCCCTTTAACTGGATTAATAATTTCCACGGATCCATTGGGGTAAACTTGTACTACCTCAAAAGGTCCTCCCCATTTTGATCTTAACTTTCCATGGTGCTTGATTAAGCTTGTAAATAACAAAACTTTCTGACCTTCATGGAATGTTCTTCTTAATATTCTCTGGTCATGCAGAGCTTTGGTCTTTTCCTTGTAAATTCTTGCATTCTCATATGCTTCATTCCGTATTTCTTCAAGCTCTTGCAATTGTAACATTCTTTGAATTCCAGCTTTGTCAAAGTTAAGATTGCATTGCTTAACTGCCCACCATGCTTTGTGCTCTAATTCCACAGGTAAATGACATGGTTTTCCAAACATAATTCTGTAAGGGGACATACCTAGAGGTGTTTTATAAGCTGTACGATAAGCCCATAAAGCATTTTCTAATCGCATACTCCAATCTTTCCTTTGAACATTGACTGTTTTCTCAAGAATCAGCTTCACTTGACGGTTAGATATTTCAGCTTGACCACTAGTTTAAGGATGATATGAAGTAGATACCCTATGGTGTACTCCATATTTTTCAACTAGTGCTTGCACAATCTTGTTACAAAAGTGAGTTCCACGATCGCTGATGATATATCTTGGTATTCCAAATCGATGAAGAATATTATTCTTCAAGAATTTGACTACTATCCTAGCATCATCTTTCTCCGTAGCGATAGCTTCAACCCATTTAGAAATATAGTCCACAGCTAGAAGAATGTAATACTTCTTATCTGATGGAGGAAAAGGTCCCATGAAATCAATTCCCCATACATCGAAGACTTCAACAACGAATTTAGGTGATTGAATCATTTGATTTCTTTTCGATATACCTCCAACTCTCTGACATTGCGGACAGACTTTGCAATATTCATAAGAATCTTTGAAGAGTGTAGGCCAATAAAATCCACATTCCAAGATCTTTCTTGCGGTTTTCTTATGTCCAAAGTGGCCTCCACATTCATCACCGTGGAAAAACTTCAAAACGGATTGAGTTTCATCATCTGGAATACATCTTCTCACAACTAGATCGGATCCTTGCCTCCATAAGTACGAATCATCCTATAGATAGTACTTGGCATCACTTATGATTTTCAATTTTTGTCCTCTACTAAGATCTGAAGGTAGGCGACGAGCAACAAAGTAATTGACAATATCAGCATACCAGGGAAGTTGAGAAACGGGAAACAATTCTTCAAAAGGCAATGCTTCATTGATTGCGATTTCCTCCTCTTTGCCTTCAATTCTACTTAGGTGATTGGCAACAACATTCTCAGCTCCTTTCTTATCTCTTATTTCGATATCAAATTCTTGAAATAACAAAAGCCATCGCATAAGCGTAGCTTTTGCTTCTTTCTTTTTCATTAGATATCTCAATGCAGCATGGTCGGAGTAGATTATCACCTTAGATCCTAGAATATATGGTCGAAACTTCTCCAAAGCAAAGACAACGGCAAGCATCTCTTTTTCTGTGGTGGTGTAGTTCTTTTGAGTAGCATCTAGAGTTCTTGAAGCATAATAGATAACATGATGTACCTTATCAATTTTCTGACCGAGAACAACTCCAATAGCTACGTCACTTGCATCACACATGATCTCGAACGGTAGTTTCCAATCAGGTGGCTTCACAATTGGAGTGGTCGTGAGGGAAGTCTTCAATTTGTCAAATGTTTCTCTGCAATCATCTCCAAACTCGAACTCTACATCCTTCTAAAGTAATCTACACATTGGTGCTGAGATTTTTGAGAAATCCTTGATAAATCTTCTGTAGAATCCAACATGGCCTAAGAATGAACGGATATCTTTGACACATGTTGGATATGGTAGGTTCTGAACAACGTCAACTTTGGCTTTATCGACTTGCATCCCTTCTTTTGAGACTACATGGCTTAGAACAATGCCTTGTTCTACCATGAAGTGGCATTTTTCGGCATTCAATACCAATTTTGTTTCAACACACCTTTTCAAGATGAGTTCTAGATTATTGAGGCATTGATTGAAGTTATCTCCATAGACTGTAAAATCGTCCATGAAAACTTCCATCTTATCTCCCACATAATCTTGAAAGATGCTCATCATACACCTTTGAAAAGTTGCAGGTGCATTGCATAAACCAAAAGGTATTCTTGTATAGGCATATGTACCAAAAGGGCATGTAAAAGTGGTCTTCTCTTGATCTTCAGGTGCGATTGGAATCTGAAAGTATCCCGAGTATCCCTCTAGAAAACAGTAGTAGGCCTTGCAAGCTAATCCTTCCAACATCTGATCAATGAATGGCAACAGAAAGTGATCCTTCCTTGTGGCAGAATTCAGCTTTCTGTAGTCAATGCATACTCTCCATCCATTCTGTAGTCTTTGAGGAACTAGCTCTCCTTCCTTGTTTTCCACGACAGTAAATCCGGACTTCTTTAGAACTACTTGGACTGGACTGACCCATTTACTATCTGATATAGCATAAATGAGACCAGCTCCAAGTAATTTGAGAACTTCATCTTTGACAACTTCAGCAAGATTTGGATTTAATCTTCTTTGTGGCTGTCGAACTGCTATTGCATCATCTTCAAGTCGAATCCTATGCATGCATACAGTAGGACTTATTCCTTTGATATCAGCTACAGTCCATCCAATGGCTTCATTGTATTCTTTCAGGACTCTGATCAGTTGTTCTTCTTGTAAATCATTTAGTTTACTTGAAATAACAACAGGCAGGGTATCATCATCTCCAAGGAAAACATGCTTCAGGCCTTCAGGAAGTGGTTTCAGCTTAACTTCTAGAGGTTGAATGATGGATGGTAACGGCTTGGGTGTTGGCTCCAGGTTGATGTGAGGAATCAATTCCACCGCCTGGTTTAACGATAGTTCTTTGACAGTTTCTGCTATTTCTTCTGGCATCTGAATTTCTGCTTCCTCAACATCTTTTTGATGTAAACTCTTGGTGAGTATCACTTTAAGTTCATCTTCTTGGTTGAGTGCTTGTACTTCTTCAGAATAAGTACCAACTGTGTCAATGGAAAAAAATAAAATGGATTTCGGCAGGAGCTTTCATGGCTTCATTTATGTTGAAAACAATTGGCTTCGTTCCGTCTTGTGCGTCAAACTTCATACTTGCTGCGATCAAAAGCGGTCGGCAGGAGCTTTCATGGCTTCATTTATGTTGAAAACAATTGGCTTCGTTCCGTCTTGTGCGTCAAACTTCATACTTGCTGCGATCAAAAGCGGTCTTCTTAAGAGCAGTGGCATTTGAGGTAAATGAATGTCATCTTCACTCATCTTCAAGACATAGAAATCTGCAGGAAAAACAAAATCTCCTATCTGCACTAAAACATTCTCAACTAAACCTTCAGGTTTATGGTTAGTTCTATCAGCAAATTGGATAGTAAGATTAGTTTCAAGCAGAGGTTCTATTCCTAATTGTTTATAAACAGAATAAGGCATGATATTAATCAAAGATCCATATTCACACATGGCATAACCTACTTCATTCTTTCCTATACTACAAGGAATAGAAAAGGAACCTAAGCTATTGCATTTATGACGCAATTTCCTCTGATAAGCAGCAGATATATTCTCATCCATGCAGGCATATTTTTCAACATACTTATTCTTATTATTGCATAATTCTCTGAGGAAAGAAGCATACCTGGGTACTTTGACTATTTCATCAACTAAAGGAATGTTTACCTCTAATTCCCGGAGTAAGTTGAGTTGTTGAGCAAACCTTTGAGGGAATGGTAGTGGATCATACTTAGCTTGCATCTCCTCCATCCATTCTTCTTCTAATTGTTGATGTTCAGCGTTTGTTGCGGCAGGTAAGTCTTTCTTGATCTCGGTCGAAGTCTCCATATCTCCTTGCATTGGCTCATTGAATACATCAATTGATGATGATATATCAAGGAAAACAGGTGCTGGAGGTGAAGATATCGCAGGTGGTGATAGAATGTCGAGTAATTCCAACTCTTGTGGATAACGATGTGGAGGTTCTCCAATTGCGTTGATCCCACATCCTTGTGTGTTTCCTCTCATATGTTCTTGCAGCACATATGGGGGAATTTGAGCATAAGCTTGTGACTGGATATTCATGAAATTAGCAAACATCGTTGCTAGATTACCACATTGAGTAGTTAATGAGGATATGGTGTGTTTGGTTTCATCTACGAACTCCTTCAGCTCATTGCGGATTTCCGATATTTCTGACTCCTTTGTTGCGTCGGCTTCATTGGTTGTACCAAATTGATGAATGTTTTCTACCATAGTGTTGAGCAGCTTCCTTGCTTCTTCAAGGGTTTTGAATGTAAGGCCTCCTCCACTGGCAGCGTCGACATAGATGCGATCCTCATAGTTAAGCCCATCATAAAAATGCTGGATCAAAGTGCTTCGCTAATGTTGTGGTAGGGGCAACTTGCGCAGATCTTGTTGTATCTCTCCTAGTAATGATGCCACTTTTCGTCTGGTAGTTGTTGACAAGTGTTGATCTTTCTTCTGACATCAGAACGCTTAGCTTCTGGAAAGTATTTGTTCAAAAATACTGTCTCCATCTCCTTCCAAGATTTTCCTTGGTGGTAGTCTTAAGAACCAATCTCTTGCTTTTCCTTCTAATGTTACAGGAAAAGTTCGAAGTTTCACGTCCTCTTTAGGCATCCAGTGATTGTAGCACACTTCAGAAAGAAACCTTGCAGATGTTCATGAGGATTCTCATCATATTCTCCTTGAAAAATCGGCAACATACGGATTACTCCTGGCTTCAGTTTGTAAGACATATCCATAGCTGGATAGTCAATACAAAGGGACGACAATTCACAGTTGAAATTAATCTCTCGTAACGTGCATGATTGTTCCATTGGATCTTTTCTGCAAAACAAAGATGATCAAGTGCAAATCTAATCTAAAAGTTAATAAAAGAAAAAAGAAAATTAAACACAATCTCCCCAGCAACGGTGCCAAAATTTATGATCGGTCGTCAGCAATCATAAAAAATAAATATCCCAACAATTACTAACTAAACTAGCTAGGGCAAGTAAGGGTCGAACCCACAGAGAGATCGTCACTTCCTTTTTCTTAAATCAAAACAAAATAATAAAGAGAATTTTGAAGAAGAGTTTAAGATTAAATCTAACAAACAGTAAAATTAACTAAGAAAGCAATCAAGAAAATTAAAGAGAACAATTAATTAAAAAGCAGTCAATATTATGAGAAAAACAATTAAATAAAAACCTCCAACATAGAATTAATCTCCCTCTTGACAAAAATAACATGGATCATTGATATCTAATAATTATGAGAACCTTGAATAGCCTGTCGGATTTAAATCCTAAACTACCATAATTAGATAAGATTACCGGTCAAAGTCAATCTATCACTTTTATTCTTTCAACAATCAATTACTTTTTCAGGGCTTAAAGATCACTTAGGAACAAAGCATGAAGAACAAGTAATTTAATAACAAGCACAATGAGAAATTTCTCGCCCATTGATTCTTTTCTCTCTTGGACGGAGGATCAATTCATCCAATTGCTACATAAAATTAAGCTGGAGGATCAATTCACAACTTAATCTAGCTAATGCTAACTCAATCTATCATGATAGTGTCGACCCCATCAATCAAAACAAGCAACATAGAATTCATACAGAGATCCAAGAAATACCCAAATAAATTCTCATATATAAGCATAAAATCTCACCATGGAAGAAGTCAAGAGATCAATTAAATTCTACATTGGAGAAAAGAAACGGATTACTCACTCATGAATTGAGTGAGCATCCACAAATAAGAAGAAGAAAACTTATCTATGGACTAAGAAGAGAAGGGGGCGGCGGCTCCTAGGTTTTTCTCTTCCAAATCTTCAACTAAACAATATATCTTATGAGAATAAAATCACACACAAAATCTAGACCCAAGGTGGCTATTTATAGTGGAGGAATATAGGTAGGACGGTTTAGGGCTGACTTGGTCTCCAAGTTGGATTAGATGTCTTCCTAGAGTAGAATCCAAGTCAAAATAGGATTCTGGAATTTTCTGGATTTCTGCAGAAACTTCAACGGCAGATTCGGGCTTGAAAAAGGAAGAACTGGGCTTTGGACTTCAAAGGAAAGTTGTAGATCTCGGAGTTAGCTTTCCAGCGGCTACTCATGGGCTTAAAACAGACATCTGAGCAGAAAGTTATGGGCTTTCTACCGAGACTGCGCCAATTCCTACTCCAAATAGGACTAGATGCGGGAAATTACGGGATTTAGATATTTCCTTGGATATAGGCCACATAAATTGGGATTTTAACTCCAATTATGGACTTATATGGTCTGAGTATTATCCCATATAAAATATCCAAAAATCCTTAACTTCCGGGTTTCTTCTGGGCTTGGCTTCAATCTTTTGCAATTTATGCTCCAATCTTCAATTCTTGCTCCTTGAAATAATTCTTCAATGATCTTCAAGTCTTCAAATTATCTTTAAGAAATCTTCAAACACGAACTTTGCATCTCCTAATCTATACTGAAAATCACTTTGCTAATATCTGTGTAAAAAGTCATGAAAATAGCTCCAAAAGTAGTGAAAATAAGTAAATTCTCAATTTCACATCTCACCAAGCCTAAAGACACAGATACTTAGAAACTAGGGTAAAAATACATATAAAAGTAGCAAAAAGTATAGAAAAATAGCTATAAAAATATGTATAATTTTGGCTCGATCAATCATGCATGTGGAATAATAAAACCTAATGCTTGTTATAGGAAGGGGTGGTACCTGGATCGTAAAATAAGAGGTTAATTTCGTTAGTAACAAGTTAATCTGTTTAGTATGTTGGAATGAGTGTCACGTCTGATTCCTATACCAATTATTCAAATGGAGTTGTTTAAGATATTAAGAGGATTACTTTATTCCAATGAAAATTGATGTCTACGTCTTAGGCTATATATCGATTTGGGATGATTTATGATTTTTAATTGATTGCAATTTAAGTCAAATTAATGTTTAGTGTCTATGATCCATGATTCAATTGATCAAATTACTTACCTAAAGGAGAAGAAGTATGCTTTTATCCCTAGATTATTTTCTAGTTATTTAATTTAAATTTATTTAAATTGTTTTCTAGTTTAATTTGATAATTCAAAAATCCATAAAAAAAGTCCCTTTTTGGTGAGGTTTTCTTTTGTAAGATTTATCTTTGATTCGATCATACATTCCCTGTGGATTCGACCCCTACTTGCCCTAGCTATTTGTTATTGGTTTGTGGGGATTTCTCTTGTGATTTGTTCAACGACCGATCACTATCAATCAAGAACAAATATCAAATTATAAGCACACAAATCTCACCATAATTAATTGATTAAAATTACCAAAGGATAAGAAGTATTAAGAATTTAGCTACTCATGGATTTGGAAAAATTCATGAGAGGCATAAGAAAACTTACAAAACTTGAAGGGGGCGAGCAATCCCTAGAGTTGCCGCACCTCTCTATGCAAAGAGAGGGTGTGGCACCCTTGACCTAAAACTAGAGAAAAACAAAACTAAAGAAATGTAGAAGAATAGAATTATGAGAGATTGTTTTCTAGGGTACATAAGGTGGGTATTTACAGTGGAAAAATAACCTAAAGACTCCAATTATACTTAGGATAGGACTCTAGGACGTTTTAGGCTCTAACTTGGTCTCCAAGTTGGATTAAAAGTCTTCCTAGCCGAAATCCATGTGAAAATAGGATCCTGAAAAATTCTGAAATCGTGCAGAGACTTTGATAGCAATTTCGGGCTTGAAGATGGTAGAACTGGGCTTAGGGTTTCAAAGCAAAGTTGTAGATCTCGGAGTCCTCTTTCCAACGACTACTCACACGCATTTTCTGGACATCTGGATCAAAAGTTAAGTCCTTTTTACCGAGATTGCACTGAATCCTAATCCAACTAGGACTAGCTTGTATGCGGGAATTGAATATTTTCTTGGGGTTGGACCACACCAATTGGATCTTTGACTCCAATTATGGGCTTACATGCGCAGAGTATTATCCCATATCTAAGGCTTCAGGGCTTCTCCATAATTTTTTCTTCAATGCTTCGCGATTTAAGCTCCAATTTTCAATTCTTACTTCTTGAAATAATTCTTCAATGGTCTTCAATTCTTGAAATTATCTTCAAATAATCTTCAATCACAAACTTCGAATCTCCAAATTTTCACTCCAAATTGCTAAGTCCATATTTGTGCAAAAAGTCATCAAAATAGCTCCAAAAATAGTGAAAAACAACAAGTTTCCACTTTTCTTCTCTTCAGGACCTAAAAACACAAATACTTGCAAAATAGGGTTAAATCACACATATAAATACCAAAAAGCATAGGAAAATGATCATAAAAATAGGGTTAATTTTGGATCGATCAGTGATCATCCTTGACGAAGTCATGTAGCTTTGTACAGAAATCAAATTTAGATCCCAGAGAAGCCAGATGTCACCCGCCATACCAGTAGGGTTTGCTAGGATCCTACCATGAAAAGTTATTTGTGCTGAAATTCTTTCTGCTCTACCTCTCGATGCCTTAGTCTCCATCAGAACAAGAATTTGAGGCGAATATCTAGTAGTCATAGATAAAAGTTCAACAAAAAATTCTTCTCTACCCGCTCCTCTAATGTTCCAAACTAAGATCCTCATAAATTCTGGAGTCATAAGGTGGTGTCCCTAGCCTGGAGTCTGGCGAAGAGGCTCCATCGCTAATGCACTGTCTCTTGGGGCTTGAGTCTGGAAAGGTTGTAGCTTGTTTTCCATGACTAACATTTTCAGAAGATAAAGATTCTCCCTTTCGGGAAGGAGCATGTCTCTTATGGATTCTACATTTATATGCAGCATTGGTGCGTGAACTGGAACTGGAAAGAGATGGGGAAAATGATGCCTTGATTGGAATATGTAGTGACCTGGACTTGGAGTGAGCATTCTGCTTCGAGAGAAAGCATTTAGTCGTTTTGCTTCTTCTGGATTTTGGTGAATCCTTTGAAGGGTTAAGTTCTCAAGCAGAAGCCTTAGCTGTGAATGTGAATACAGGTTCAAAGCCTGGAGGAAAAGTTGAAAGTCGTGATATGGACTTCCGGTGCTTCCTTATGAGGCTGTTGGGGAGGAGTAATCTGGGAAGATTCCGGGGTTGCTACGGAGCAGTCCTGGGACGACGACAATAAATGTTCGGTTGAGGTGAGATATTCAGGTCCAATGATTGGTTGTCATGCTGCTGGTTCCCAAGAGGTTGAAGGGGTTGACCATTTTGAGAAGCTAGCGAGATAGTGTTATCAGGGATTCGGAAGTTGGAAGAGGAAGGTTCAGACTCAGAACAATGCTTTGAATTCCACTTCCAAAGAGTAAAATGTTGGACTAAGAGACAAGTCATTTCTTTTTAAGAAAAAGTAAGGTTCAGACTCATAAGCATTTTTACTTTTTTTTTCAAAGAGTAAAAAGTTGTATCTAAGAATTATTAAGAAAAACTTGTTTTTTTTTTTAATAAACTTAGGGTTTCTACTTAGGTGGGTATTTATAGGAGCTACCTAGGGTTCCAATTAGAGTTAGGATTGACTTAAACTAACCCTAGGGTCATTCTTAGCTGTTGAATAGGTCTCCAAGTCGGTTTAAGATAGATAATTGGGCTGCAACTTGTGAAAACCGAAGTCTGGCCTAAAACTGCTTCTGTCCAAAATCTTCAGGGGTATTTTCGACCTTTGTAACGGCAAAAATGGGCTTCGAGGAAAGCAAAGTTGTAGACCTCTGAGTTAGCTTTCAAACGCATCTTGAATCATCACATTTGGAGATCTGTAGAGAAAGTTATGAATTTTCTCCCAAAGTCTCGCTGAAATCGCAATCCATTGAAGTAGTTTCAAGAGGAAGACACAAGGCTTGAGTGCTAATTTGTCAAGTCCGATAGTTCCTGGGCGCTCAGCTGACATGCCCAGGCGCCCAGGCTGTTAGCCTATGCACCCAGGTTAACTGGCGGCAGAATATCTTCTCTTCTTGACTCAATCATCAATGTTCTTGATCTCTTCACTTTGGAAACTTGTAGCAATCATCTTCATGGCTTCTTTAATCATCAAAATCATCTCTAAAGGTTCTTCAATCACGAGCATCGAATCTACAAATCTTCCTTGAAAAATACCTTTGAATAATTGTGTCATAATTCCATTAAAATAGCTCCAAAAAGTAGCAAAATCATCACCTTTGTACTTTTCATCTCTTCAAGACCTATGAACACAAATATTGCCATTATAAGACATATTCAAACATAATCAAGCATAAAATCTCCAAAAACATAGGAAAATGATCATAAAAAAAGGGCATATTTTGGTATGATCATAATTCCCCCACACTAAACCTTTGCTAGTCCCTATAAAACTAGTGTAGTTAACCTAGAAAAACAAAACTAGACTCGATAAAACAAAACAAAGCAATTTATTGATTCCACTTTCGTAGCTGTACGATGGTACTTAGCACGTAACGCAAGCCTTTAAACCTCTATATGTCTATGAGAGGTGTTATAGTCACCTAAGGGTTTACTTAACTAGGACGACACCCACAAACATGTTGAAAACTAACTCGATAGACACAAGATTGGAATGACTAAAAACAAAAACAAAAGTTATACAAAAGATAAACAATTGACTAGAGAAATTAATCTTTAGAAAATTGAGTACTTCTAACAACTAAAGAATTTAATCCACAATTTCTAGTCAAGTGCAATAAAGGATAGTAGAAATACAAAGACCATAAATTTCAAATAAACCATGCACAAAATCATCTCAACCAATAATGCAACTTTTAAGATCAACATACCTTGAGGAAGTGTATAAATACACTTTTATGATTTTGACAAGGAAAACTTACCATAGGCTTGTAAGGTCATCCAATCTCCACTATTAGATCACTCTCAATTAAATTACCATGCAAGGAATTAAAATGCATTAAACATGGGTTGTAATGGGGCTAAAGGGTGAAGTGGACTAACAAAGAAAGGATAGGAATTCAAAAGATCTCAAGAATAGTGAAGTCTTGCTAATGGGCAAATGTAGCTTGAATAACCCACTCTTGGAATTGAGAACTACACTTTCTTCTTTCTTCATTGGAGTCTTCTTCATCTTTAATCACTTCAAGTTCAATCTATCTTCAAGTTCAAGGATCGTGTTCTCTTTTCTTCGATTTTCTCTTCTTTTCTTTTTTCACTTTTTTTAGGGGGACAACTATTGGAAAAGTTAAAATTTTGCAAAATTTTACCAATGCCTCTTCTCCTCTTTAATTTATTTTTGTAGAACAATCACCTCTCGCTTGCTTTTATGAGATCGCTTATTGTTGTAGGGGACCCCCACACTTATTCTTATTCATAGTCTCATCAAGAACCAATTGAAACAAGTCAATCCTTCACTAATCATGAGAATTGGCTAAGAGAAACTTGTTTTTCTTTAAAAGGGTTAAGGGTTCTTTGGTGAATGTGGCTAAGAATAAAAATAATTGGCTAAAAATTAAGGTTCAAAGAGGTTCGCTACAATTGTTTTTCAAAGGAATGGCTAGAATTAGGCTCAAACGCAATCCTAAATGCATATTTTTCCAATTCAATGTACACTAAAAATAATGAGCATATATACATATTCGCCTCAAAAGGGTGACAAAACAAGTTCTAGAAGTAATACACTTATCAAAAGAATGTTTAGTAATACATTGTCCATTCCTCCATTTCTTCTTCCACTGGGGCATCATTAAGAAAATCCAAAACACCATCGTGGGCTTCTTGTAACAAAATAACAAGAGAAAACCCCAAATAAACAAGCTGATATTGACAATATTTTCCAACAAATTTCACCCACTATAGAGAAATTTAACAAAACAATATTTCTTTTAACGAAATTCATTGTCCAAATCATGTTACTTAAGAAAAATAGTTGTAAATTTGTTGTCGTAACTCTTAGTAGAAACGGAAAACAACAAGTACCAAACTCAAATTTTCCTTCCTTTTTCTCAAATATTCTCCTTAACGAAGGACAAGTGCATTGAAATAGTAAGAAAATTCCATGAGAAAAATGAAATAAAATAGAACTGAGCTTAAACCCTTTAATAAACCTTGAGAAGTTTATAAAAGAGAAGAGTTGAAAGTACCAAGCACCGACCAGATTACATTTGGACTTCATGGTTAATCAGTTACTTTGAATATTCTTTGAAAGGTGAAGAGAATATTGAAATGTTTAAAATTTTCCTGTTGTTTTCTAGGTTTTTTTGGTGAAAAGTGATCTTCTTTACCCCCATTTTATTGCTACTTAATGGAGCTTGATGCAAAGAAGAGAAGTTTGATTTTCTCTTTCTAGAAGTAATTAGAATCTTTTCTATTTGATTTTTTCATATTTTGTGGTCTGCAATTTGAGAAAAGCACCCTCATGGAGAAAATATCTGCTGTAAGTTCTTTTTTTTTTTTTGAATTCTCGATGTTCCAATATATTAAATTAATTTGGTTTTGCTTTTGAATTTAGATTATATGGGATGAAATCGGGGAAAGTGATGTAGATGTAGATATAATAAGATATCTGAGTTGGAGAACAAGTTTTTGATTTTTTGAGATGGGGAAATTGAATTAGCAAGGAAACACAAAACTGATTTGCATCAGCGTTTAGGTCAACTTCATTCTGAAATCTCTAGCCTCGTTGCGTCTCTTGTTGATCAGGCAATCCTTGAACATGTTGGGAGGCCCTGCACTATATGTACACGCGGAAGCAAAACAAATACCAATCCGACAACAAACCAACAGCAATATCCAAACCAATGATCCAAAGCAGTTAAATAAATTAACCAATCCACCAAGTAGATATATCTCAAGTAAGTTAGCAGTAATCCAATCCAGCACCAATCAAGAAAAAATAAAGAACACCAAATTTACGTGGAAAACCCTTTAGAGTAAAGGGAAAAACCACGGGACAAAACCATCTAATAAATCCACTATGAGAAATAAGCAATTACAATGGGTCAAGGCTAAGCTAATTGCCCAAAGCCTTAGCACCAACAAATTGGAACTAAAATACAAGGATATACCTCTTTGGATCACCAAGAAATCAAACCACAAAGAAACCCAATTTGTTGCCCACTTATCTCTCTCCCTTACTCTCTCTATGGAGTAAGAACCAAAGCCACTTGCAAGCTTCTTACAAGAACCCAAACAAAGAGCAAAAAACGCTGCTCACTTGTTCCGCGATGCACAGCACCATTAGCAAGCTTTTGCTAATTTTCCTTGGCTTCTCTCCCACCAAGACCGCGCTGCACCTTGCTTTCAATTGCCCAATTAATTGCCGATGCTATCAATTGAATTGATTTTCCATCCAAATTGAAAAGTTCAATTCTAATTCCAATATATATGGCCAAAGGTCGGTTAAAGACCAAAACCCTTGCCTTCTTTAATTGTGGCCATTGGATGAGTTAATTAAAAACAAATCCTAGCCATTTAATTATCAAGGCCATAAAAGGCCCATATGCAAAGCGTAGGGGTTGGACCCCAATGGGCTATAAGCCCAACAGAACAGATAATACTAAAGGTTAGTTTGTTGATTTTTTTTTTATGATCCAAAAAGACAACCATATGCAAAAAGTTGTCAATTTTTTTTCTTTTCTAAATAAGAATTTTTTTCTATTTAATTTTTGAATATTTTGTGGACTGCAATTTGAGAATGGCACCCTCATGGAGAGAATATCTGCTGTAAGGTAGTTTTTTTTAATTCTCGATGTTCTAATATATTGTTAATGTTATGATATATATATATATATATATATTTGTTGTCTTCAGGCAAAGATTCTAGTTAACATATTGAACAAACTAAAGCTGATAGTTAAGGGGCAAGATGACCAAGAGGAAATTTGCAGAGAAGCCCATATGGATGTAAAAAGTTATATGCAGCACAACAAATTACTAACAACCTCATACAATATGGTTCTGTGAATTTTCTCCTTGACCTTCCTCCTTTCATAACCAATTTTTTGGCTTAAGTTCTTTATTGTCTCCTTGTTTCTTTAAGAAATCAATCATCTATAGTTTCTAAACTAAGTAGTCCAACATGCCTTTGTAGATAATGGCTATCTCTTTCAAGCATGGATGATGCGATTTTAAAATCCAGACAGACAAGATATCGAAATTGAAAGATGCATCTGATGATCAGGAGGTACTTGATGTTATTCCTCCCGATCATCAGATGCATCTTTCAATATAAATATATCTTTTGACCTTTTTCTTCTTCTTAATTTCAGACTTCCATCAAAACCCTAGCCACTTGTCATTGTGCCATCCACCAAGCCCCGCCGTGCCGGAGTAAAAATCCTTTGTAAATCAAGCCTAAAATCCACGAGTAGCATCCCAACGACGTCCTTAGTCCGAATCCACCAATAAATTTCCAAGATCTCGATCCCGAAACCGAGGACGAAAGGAATTTTAATCCTCTTTTCTAACTTTAAGTTTTCTTCTTCTACATCTAGAAAAGGAGCTCCGGTCTTGGCCCAACTATCATTTATCATTTATATTTATGTCTTTTATGAAAGGGACTCTTATTTCTCGATTCTTCTTCCGTGACAGAAAGAAAGACAAAATCACAACGACAGGTCCTTCGTCTCCCTCTACCATTATCCTGTCTCTACATCAAGAATTGCAGGTTTGAATTTTGTTTAATCTTTGTTCAAATTTTATTTTCATGAGAAAAATCAAATTAATTTGGTTTTAATTTTGAATTTAGATTATATGGGATGAAATCGGGAAAGTGATGTAGATAAAGATAATAAGATATCTGAGTTGCAGAACAAGTGTTTTGATTTTTTCAGACGAGAAATTGAATTAGCAAGGAAAAACAAAACTGATTTACATCAGCGTTTGGTGAACTTCAATCTGAAATCTCTAGCCTCGTTGCGTCTGTTAGTGATCAGGCAATCCTTGAACAGATAATACTAGTTCGTTGATTTTTTTTTTATGATCCAAAAAGCCAACCATATGCATAACATAAAATGTCTTTTTTTGTCTATTCTAATTATATTTTTTTTATTTGAATTTTGCATATTTTATGGTCTGCAATTTGAGAAAGGCACCCTTATGGAGAAAATATCTGCTGTAAGTTCTGTTTTTTTTCTTTTTTGAATTCTCGATGTTCCAACATATTGTTATTGTTATTGTATATATTTTTGTTGTGTTCAGGCAAAGGTTCTAGTTGACAGATTGAACAAACTGAAGTTCATAGTTAAGAGGCATGATGAACTAAAGGAAATTTGTAGAGAAGCCCATATGGATGTAAACAGTTATGCAGCACAACAGATTCCTAACAACCTCATACAATCTTGTTCTGTGAATTTTCTCCTTGACCTTCCTCCTTACATAACCAATTCCTTGGCTTAAGTTCTTTATTGTCTCCTTGTTTCCATTTACAAATCAATCATATATAGTTTCTAAACTAAGTAGTCCAACATGCCTTTGCAGATAATGGCTATCTATCTAAGCCGCTTTCAAGCATGGATGATGCAATTTTAAAAGCCAAACAGGATGCACTAAGCCGGAACGGCAAGCTATCGGAATTGAAAGATGCATCTGATGATCGAGAAGTACTTGATGCTCTTTCTCTCGATCATCAAATGCATCTTTCAATTCTGATATCTCATATAAATATATCTTCTTACCTTATTCTTCTTCTTAATTTCAGACTTCCATCAAAACCCTAGCCGCTTGTCACCGCGCCGTCCACCAAGCCTCGTCGTGCCGGAGTAAAAATCCTCCGTGAATCAGGCCAAAAATCCACCAGTAGCATCCCAACGATGTCCTTAGTCCTCTTCCACCAATAGATTTCCAAGATCTCGATCCCGAAATCGAGGACAAAAGGAATCAATCCCGTTTTCTAACTGTAAGTTTTATTCTTTCGCAATCTTGACCCAACTATCATTTATCATTTATATTTATAATGTCTTTTATGAAAGGGACTATTATTTCTCGATTCTTCTTCCGTGATAGAAAGAAAGACAAAATCACAACGACGAGGCCCTTGTCTCCCACTACCATTTTCCTATCTCTGCTTCAAGAATCGCATGTTTAAATTTTGTTTAATCCTTGTTGAAATTTTATTTTCATGAGAAAAATTAAATTAATTTGGTTTTGCTTTTGAATTTAGATTATATGGGATGAAACTGGGAAAGCGATGTAGATATAGGTAATAAGATATCTGAGTTGCAGAACAAGTGTTTTGATTTTTTGAAACGAAAATTTGAATTAACAAGGAAACACAAAACTGATTGCATCATTGTTTGGGTGAACTTCAATCTGAAATCTCTAGCCTCGTTGCGTCTGTTAGTGATCAGGCAATCCTTGAACAGATAATACTAGTTCGTTGATTTTTTTTATGATCCAAAAAGCCAACCATATGCATAACATAGGTTGTCCTTTTTTTGTGTTTATCTTTTCTAATTAGAATTGTTCCTATTTGATTTTTGCATATTTTGTAGTCTGCAATTTGAGAAGGGCACCCTCATGGAGAAAGTATCTGCTTTAAGTTCTGTTTTTTTTTTTTCAAATCTCGATGTTCCAATATATTGTTAATGTTATGATATATGCTTTTTTTGTGTTCAGGCAAAGGTTCTAGTTGACAAATTGAACAAACTAAAACTGATAGTTAAGAGGCAAGATGAACTAGAGGAAATTTGCAGAGAAACCCATATGGATGTAAACAGTTATGTAGCACAACAGATTCCTAACAACCTTATACAATATGATTCTTTGAATTTTCTCTTTGACCATCCTCCTTTCATAACCAATTCCTTCGCTTAAGTTCTTTATTGTTTCCTTGTTTCTATTTAGAAATCAATCATCTATAGTTTCTAAACTAAGTAGTCCAACATTCCTTTGCAGATAATGGCTATCTAGCCAAACTGCTTTCAAGCAAGGATGATGCGATTTTAAAAGCCAAACAAGATGCACTAAGCCGGAACGACAAGCTATCGAAATTGAAAGATGAATCTGATGATCGGGAGGTACTTGATGCTCTTCCTCCCAATCATCAGGTGCATCTTTCAATTCCGATAGCTCATATAAATATATTTATTTTACCTTTTTCTTCTTCTTAATTTAAAACTTCTATCAAAACCCTAGCTGCTTGTCACCGCGCCATCCACCAAGCCCCACCGTTCTAGAGCAAAAATCCTCTATGAATCGGGCCTAAAAGCCACCAGTAGCATCCCGACGACGTCCTTAGTCTGAATCCACCAGTAGATTTCCAAGGTCTCGATCCCAAAACCGAGGATGAAAGGAATTTCAATCCCATTTTCTAACTGTAAGTTTTCTTCTTCCGCATGTAGAAAAGGAGCTCCAGAAAACCGTTTTCTAAGTGTAATATAACATAACACTCAATACCATTTCTTAGCATTAATATTGGAAAACCGTTACTAATATATCAAAATTTCTTTCATAGGCAGCCTTGTCTAAATCCTTACCAACCCAAGATTCAAAGTCCAAACTGCTATCTGCAACTACCTTTTCATTACAATATCTGCAACATGTAATTTTTATTACCTTTCTCTTTACTATAATCTGCAATGTCAACGGATGCTTCACTTTCATCTTTAGCTTGGGTACATTAGATATAGAAGTGATTACTCCCTTTTTTTGTAATATAAGCTTGTTTAATTTTTTTTTTTGGAAATAAAGTCATTTTCTTTTTTTTATCTAAAAAGGAAAAAACAACATCAAAGTTATGGGAGTAGCTCCCATCTTTAACAATTCTGGAGTTAACAGAGCCCCTAAAGTCATTGAAACAGAGTCCAATACAACTAAATGAGAAACAATTCTGAGGTAAACAGATCCCTGAAATCATTAAAACAGAGTCCAAAACAACAAAATGAGAACAAGTCCTCTTCCTGGTTAACTTGTTTGCAACTTGATTGTCCTCACGCATCAGTGGATTGACTGCTTGAACTTTCAACTTCTCCTGCCATCTTTGGAGTGTCCTCCTTCACCTCTGGAGCGTGTCCTTAGGACGTTTTCCTATAATATCATCAAAGTACTCCTTGATAAATAATCCGATATTGGTTCCTACATTCATCATTAGGATGTCAATCACCCTCCACGTATTTGACTTGAGAGCACTGAGAAGGGTGGTTTTGCCTCAGTCGACTACGCCAAGTTCTACTTCAGCATGTTTCTCCTTTTCCATCTGCTTAAGTGCGGCCAATTTCTTTAGTGTCAAATCTTTCATAGCGGAATCTAAGGAATGACGCATTTTCAGTGATTCAATGGTCAGATTATCCCTAGCCTCCTATGAGGCTACAGTCTTCTGAAACGCCTCAGTTGTTTCTTCAGAAAGTTTGAATTCAAACTTAAGCTCTTTGATTTCCAGCCTCTCCACTATAAGGTTGAGGCCTTCCTCTCTCAAGATCTCCTTCTTGAGTTCTTCCTTCCCATTGCCGCTGGCAGCTTGGCAGTAATGTCGGAGTCATAGTAGAGCAGACTAGATGAACTTGCGAACCAAGGACATTTCTGGAAAACGCTTTCGTGGAAGTACGCAAAACCTCACTTCTGGATATCAAGGCTGCCAACCTCTAAGCTTATCAACATTTTTGCTTTTTAATTTCAAGGTTCGTATTTGCCCTTTTCATTTTTTTTTACCTCCTTTCATTTTCAAGGTACCTTGCAAAATCTACTTTCCATCATGAAGTGTGAATTGAGATCTTATTTGATCACAAAATGTGATAATCTCTATTTTGCTGCCTATGCTACTTTTCATGCATGATTGTTTTTAAAGATGAGTGTATGATGTATTTCCTGCCATAAAAAAGTTTATGCATAAAAACATTACGTTGTTGTAGAAATAATGGCTAGTGGAGGAAGGTATTTATCTAAACGCTCTAAGGAGGAATATGAAAAAAATGAGGAGGAAGAGAATGAATTTTTAATGTTGTTTGTCAAGATTTTGATTGTGTTTGTAATAGTGTCTTGTCGTTGAAAGCACATGTTAAGAGAAATTCGTCAAGAGGAAGTAAATGAAAGGACTTATAAGAGAAAGTTGTGGATAAAACCTTTATTCATTAATTCCACTTGTATGCTAAAGAATAAGACTAGTGGAAAATGGTGGATTAGTGGCAACAAGGAATGTTACAATTAAAGAAATTGTGGCATCATTTTTGCACCTTCTTGCTCATGGGCTAAAGAATAGGACTGTTAAGTCTCCATTTTCTCGCCGGGGGAGACTTAGTATACAATTTCACACTATTTTGAGAGCAGTGCTGAATAAAGGAAAAATATACATGAGACAAAGTTGTTATGTCCTTGGTGACAGAGATGACAAATTGTAATGGTTCAAAGGAGCACTTGGAGCATTAGATGGAACACACATTCCAGTAATTGTTCCTATAAAAGATCAATGTAGATATCTATCTGTCTACTATAATAAAAGTAACCTCTAATGATTACTTTCATATTATCCTTAATTGGATGGTCTTTATTTCTGTCTTTTTTTTTTCATGGTCTTTTGGATTTTGTTAGTGTGTTCAGTTTAATGGGTTTGGGTCTCTGTGTTGTTGGACTACTATGTTTTTTTGTTTCTTTTGGTTCTATGGGTTTTGACTATGAGCCTTTACTTCTTTTTATTATATGGTTCCTTTTTATTAGGCTCTAGGACAAGTTAAATTTGTGAGTTTTTTTGTAAGTGACTTTGTTGACTAAATATCCCTCATTTTCACTATTTATCGATAAATTATTAGATAGACCACTCTGCCACGTCATCTATGATCTGAACTAATAAAATTGTGACAACTTAGATTTTTTTTTTCTACAATTACTAAACCTTAAAAAATCAATATCCTAAATTTGGGGACTTAACTTATGTAGTAAATCCCACATCGTGAAACTTGGGGCTGAACCCGCTACTAATTTTGTGCAAAAATTTTAGAAATAATTCTGAATTGTCACAATTATTTGTTGAGACCATAGATGATGTGGTAAGAGTCCACCTTTTAATTTCTCTCATTCATCTTTGTGATATTGACATATGGCGCATTGTTATTGGTTGCTTACTCTTTTTTTTCGTTTTTCCTTCTTTGGGCCTATGAATTTTTTCTTTTGTAGGTCTAATTGTCTCTTTGCTATTTTTGTGTTATATTACGTATTGGTTTCATTTGATGGGTGCCACTTTTTATCCTTCTTTTTAATATTGTTCTTTTTATGAATAGTTAGCAGTCATTCCTGATTTTTTATTGGATACCCCATATCTTTGAAATCTCTATAGGGTGCCGCTCACTATTATCCCCTCGACGTAGCGCGGGCATGTACATAGTAGGAATAGAAAAGGCAACCTTAGAACAAATGTGTTCGCAAGTTATGATGATACATTGAGATTTATTTATGTGTTAGCTGGATGGGAAGGATTTGCAACTAACTCTAGAGTATTGCAAAATGCTTTAAATAATGCAATGGCTTGAAAATACCACAAAATATGTATTTTAATTCTCTGAAATTGATACTTTAGTTCTGATTTTTTTTTTTAAATTGTAATATATTCTTAAATCATGTGTAGGTAAGTATTATCTTGTTGATTTGGGATGTACAAATGGCCTAGGGGTTTTTAGCTTCATATAGAGGAACTAGATATTATTTAATCCTGTGGCTATGAAACACTCCAACGAGTTTTAGGTATGTAAATTCAACTTTTATATCTTTTTTATTTGTATAATATGCAGTTATACATCTTAATTATTTGTGTTAATTATTGTTAGGTTACCAATCAAGTAGAGAATTGGAAGTTCAATAAAATCCAAGATTACAACGATAACTAAGTATAGGGTCGTAGTCACAACAAAGTGTTGAATTGCAAGATGAACCTAATGCAAGTTTGCAATCTCAAAGGGAAACATATGCAAGATTGTATGTTCAATGGAATAGAGAAATGGATATGGCTTTGATTAGTAGTTTCTATTCCTCACTTTTTTTGAGGGAAAGACATTGTTTTCATTCATGTGGTAACATATTACAATCATTTTGAAGTGCTTCCAAAGCAGAGTCTGGTACTTCCTCCATCCAAAACATATCCTCTAGTAAGGAGGAACCAAGACTTGCCAAGGTGTGAGCTACTACATTACCATCTCTACTAACATAAGAGAAGCTACAAGAGTGAAATAAAGATTAAAGAAAAACAATTCAGCAATTGATCAGACCAAAACTATGCATCTTTTTATGGTCATTTTCCTATGCTTTTTGGGTATTTTATGCTTGATTACACCTTGTATTTGGTATATTTGTGTTTATAGGTGTTAAAGGGAAGAAAAGTGAAAAATCACCAATTTTGTGCCATTTTGGTGCCTTTTTGGATGATTATTTACACAAATATTTTCCAAGGACATTTTGGATGAATGCAGCCAATATGATCGTGATTGAAGAGCTTGAAGAGTCAATTTTATCATCATAAGATTGATTTTCAAGAGTTTGAAGCAAAGGAGCAAGGTTGAATATCAAGGCAAGAAGACATGTCAAGAGGCGTCGTAGCACTAGAGTACATGGGTCGCGAGGCAAACCACATGGGGTGCCAAGCATACCACATGGGCGCCCAGCGCTAGTCGAGACATGCCACCAGCACCAACATGGGCGCAGGAGACCTGGGGCCTGAGACCAACGACCTGGGCGCTCAAACCTGCGACATGGGCGCCCAAGGGGAGTCGGGGGCCATGCCGCGCGCGCATCACCCAACAGCCATGCGTGTCTTCACCTTGAAGCCTCTTCACTTGTTTCCAGATTTAGCGACTCTTCTGTATTTTGGCCATAACTTTTGATCCAGAACTCCGAATGAGACAAATGAGTAAGCGTTGGAAAGCTGACTTCAAGATCTACAACTTTTGTGTTTTGGACGAAGCCCAGGTTTGTCGTTATCGTGGACAAAAATGCCCTTGAAGTTTCTACAGACATGATGGACCTTGGAAAGCCCATGAATCAAGCCCAAGATGACATGATAAACCCTAATTCGATACTAAGGGATAGCCCAGACCTGGAGGACGACTTTAAACCCAATTAAAGGTAGTTTAATGTGCTTAAATTACTATCTTGTCCTAGGTTAAGTTAGCCCTAAGTCTCTAGTATAAATAGCCACCTTTTCTCTCTAGAAAAGGGAAGTTCGAAGAATTAGATTGGATTTTGGAGCTAAGGAAGTCGCCGGCCATACTCTAGGTTTTTCTATTCCTTTTTCTTTTGATGGCTACTCAATTCATGAGTAGCTAAGCTTTTATTTCTCCAATGTAGAATCATATTGATCTCTTGACATTTAATTTATGGGAGACTTTTGTTCTTAATAATTTTGATTTCTACTTGAATATGTTTCTTATCTCTATACTTCATTTTATGTGTTCATGTTTTGATGGATTTGGAGGCCTACTTATCTTGATAATATGAATGCTAAAGTTAGATTCAAGTAGCTTAAGTCAAGCCAAAATTGGTCCAAGTAACAATTGTAATTCTAGGAGTCCTAGGTTCAATGGGATATCAAACCTTGTTGAAATCTTTAAGCCGAGATGGAAAATTGATGTAGACAAGTTTGGTATTGATTTATCATGCATGTGGATAAGTTAAACTTAATACGTGTTCTAAGGGTTGAAATAGACCTGAAATTAGAATATTAGGGATTAATTGTCAGCGAGATGCGGGTTAATCTTCTTAGCATGTTGGAACTAGCATTACGTCTGTTCCTATACCAATTATTCAAGTGGAGTTGTTTAAGATATTAGGGAGATTATTTTGTTCTAAGGAAAGTTGAAGCCTATGTCTTAGGATATATACTACTTTGGAATAATTTATGATGCTTAATTGATTGACAATTAATATCAAATTCATGTTTTGTGTCGATGATCCATGTTAATCTTGTCAAGGGTGAAATAGATTCTATATTGGATGCTTGTTTTACATAGTTGATTACTCATTTTACTTTGCTTTTAATTTACTTTGTTAGTTTTAATTAAGAATTACCTAAAATATCTTCTTTCAAATTACTCTTTTAACATAATTAATTGGTGAAGAAATTATCCTCTCTCCCTGTGGATTCGACCCCTACTTGCCCTAGCTAGTAGTTATTGGTTTATGGGGAATTATCTTGTGATTTGATCAACGATTGATCAGAATTTTGGCGCCGTTGCCGGGGAGAGAGTGTGCTTTTAATTTCTTTACTTTTAGATTGTGTTATTTGTAAATATTTGTTTTCCTTTTTATTTTTCCTTTTTACTTTTACACTTGATCATCTTTGATTTTTAGGAAAATTCAATGGAGCAATCACTTACTCTAAGGGAGTTGAATTTCAACTGTGAATTGAAGCCCCATTGCATTGATTATCCAGAAGATTTTTCCTACGAGTTAAAGCCTGGAGTGGCCCGTATGCTACCAATTTTTCATGGGGAATCCCATGAAAATCCTCATGAGCATTTGCGACGTTTCATCATCAAATATGCTATGTTTAGGATGCCTGAAGAGCAAGCAAGGCTTCGAGCTTTTCCAATTACATTGGAAGGTAAAGCGGAAGAGTGGTTTTGGAGTCTGCCATCAAAATCGATTACTTCTTAGAAGGAAATGGAGAGAGCATTCTTGAACCAATACTTTCCAGAAGCCAAACGTGCTGACGTCAGAAGCAAGATCAATTCTTGTCGCCAACTACGTAATGAGAAGTGGTTTCAATATTGGAAAAGGTACAACAAGATTTGTGAAAGTTGCCCCTACCACAACATAGGCGAGGAACTCTTGATACGACAGTTCTATGATGAATTGTTTTATGAAGATCGAGTCTACATTGATGCAACAAGTGGAGGTAGCTTGACACTCAAAACACCCAAGGAAGCTAGGAAGATGTTCAACATTATGGTAGAGAACATCCATCAATTTAGCACATCAGAAGAGATTCTCAAGCCTAAGGAGTCAGAGCCTGAATTATCAATGCACAAAGAGACGAAAGAAATGAAAGAAGTGGTGCAATCACTCGTAACAGAAAAGGACAAAGTATATCAGTTGCTTAGCAAGCAAATTGCTGACCAACAAGATACTATTGCCAATTTCATGCGCCTTATGATTGCAAATCAAGGAGTGAATCATCACCAACAATCATTCTTGCAAACATCTTTGAACGTGGCTCAAGGACAAGAGAACAACATGGAGGTTGACAAGGGATTAAACCATGCTCAAAGATATGGGATCAATTCGATGGGAATGGAAGACAAGCAACCTAGGGTAACGAAAGAGTCATTAAACACCCCATTTCCTTCTTCTACATCATTAGTTGAACCAGTCCTTCCTACCCCTGAAATGAAACCATCACAAATTGTCACGCCCCATGTGAAAATGCCAAATGATGAGGAGAATTCCGTGAAGAGTGAGGAGGAAGAAAAGATAGACTTTGGAGCGAACTTAACTTCATTTCCAACAATTGCTCAAGATCCACCAAGGAGGGAGAAGAAATCAAAGAAGGAAACAATGCAACCCAATAATTGTCCTGCACCCTATCCTCAATTGTTCACGCAAAGACATAAACGATGTTTGGAGGAAAATCTATTGGATTCATTCCGTGGAACAAAGGTAAACATTCCTTTAGTAGCTTCAATCGAGCAAGTGCCAAGGTACGCAACTTTTCTTAAGCAATTAAGTGATGATAAGGGAAGATTGAAAGATAATGAAATGGTATGCATGAATAAAAGTTTTTCTGATGCTTTTCAAAGGAAACTGCCTACTAAATGCAAAGACTTAGGAGCATTTACTATTCCATGTAGTATAGGGGGCAATATGACTGTGAAAGCAATTGGTGATTTAGGTTCTTCAATTAATATCATGCCATATTCTATTTATCTTCAATTAGATTTGGATCCTTTAATTGAGTCAAATATCATCATTCAATTGGCCGATAGATCTAACATTTATCCTGAGGGATTGGTTAAAGATGTCTTAGTGCAGGTGGATAAGCTCATTTTCCTTACAGATTTCTATATTATAAGGAAGGAAAATGCCGATTCTTCTGATACACCATTGTTATTGGGAAGACCCTTCTTAACCACTGCAAGGACCAAGATCGATGTTCATGATGGAATCCTCAGCCTCGAATTTGATAGGGAAGTAATTGAGTTCGATATGTATAAAGCTATGAAATACCCTATTAAAGAACAATCTATTTCTGCCACTGATGAAGTTGATCTTCTTGTTGAACAGGTTAATTCACTCAACAAAGAAGATGAATTAGAGACAGTCATCACAAATAGCTTGTACGAGAACAAAGTCAAGGGAGCCAATATGAATTTGAAGGGTGAAGTGATAAATGCCATAAATGACTTGAAAGTGCTTCCAAAAGAAAGTGAATCAATCTCCTACATTCATTTAGAACCTAAGGAAATACCTCCACCCTCTATTGTTAAGCCTCCAGAAGTCAAATTGAAGCCATTGCCTGAAGATTTGAAATATATTTTTCTTGGAGACAAGGAAACACTCCATGCAATCATCTCAAGCAAATTAACCCAAGATCAAGAGGAAGAGCTAATCAGAGTCTTGAAGAAATACAAAGAAGCTTTGGGATGGACGATTGTTGATATCAAGGGGATTAGTCCTTCTGTTTGCATGCATAGGATTCGTTTGGAAGACACTATTGTTCCAGTGAGGCAACGACAAAGGAGGTTAAATCCAAATTTGAATGAAGTAGTCAAGGAAGAAGTTCTTAAACTACTAGGAGCTGGGCTCATTTACGCTATTTCAGACAGTAAGTGGGTTAGCCCTGTCCAAGTAGTACCAAAGAAATCTGGATTCACTGTTGTGGAAAACAAGGATGGAGAACTAGTTCCTCAAAGACTTCAAAATGGATGGAGAGTGTGTATCGATTATAGGAAGTTAAATGCTGCTACAAGGAAGGATCATTTTCCACTCCCTTTCATGGATCAAATGTTGGAAAGGCTAGCTTGTCGTGCTTACTACTGCTTTTTGGATGGTTACTCTATATACTTTCAAATACCAATCGCCCCAGAAGACCAAGAGAAGACAACATTCACATGTCCCTATGGTACGTTTGCCTATACTCGAATGCCCTTTGATTTGTGCAATGCCCCTGCAACATTTCAAAGGTGTATGATGAGCATCTTTCAAGACTACCAAGGAGAGATTATGGAGGTATTTATAGATGACTTTACTGTTTATGGAGATGATTTTCATAGGTGCCTACATAACTTAGAGCTTGTGCTAAAAAGATGTGTAGAGACCAACTTAGTACTAAATGCTGAGAAGTGCCATTTCATGGCCGAACAAGGCATTGTATTAGGTCATGTGGTTTCTAAGGATGGATTACAAGTAGATAAAGCAAAGATTGATGTCATTCAGAATTTGCCTTACCCTACTTGTGTTCGAGATATTTGCTCATTTTTAGGTCATGCTGGTTTTTATCGAAGATTCATCAAAACCTTTTCGAAGATATCTGCACCAATGTGTCGTTTGCTTCATAAAGATGTTGAATTTGAGTTTCGAGAAGATTGTAAGGAAGCATTTGATAAGTTGAAGATTGCCCTCACTACTACTCCAATCGTAAAACCACCTGATTGGAATCTACCTTTCGAGATCATGTGCGATGCAACTGATGTTGCACTTGGAGCTGTTTTAGGTCAAAGAGTAGATAAGATACCTCATGTCATCTACTATGCTTCAAGAACTTTGGGTTCTGCTCAGAAGAACTACACAACCACTGAGAAAGAGATGCTTGCCGTTGTTTTTACCTTAGAGAAATTTCGGTCATACATCTTGGGATCAATGGTGACAATCTATTCAGATCATGCTGCACTTCGTTATCTCATGGCCAAAAAAGAAACCAAGGCTAGACTCATGCGTTGGCTTTTGCTTTTTCAAGAGTTTGACTTGGAAATTAAAGACAAAAAAGGAGCCGAAAATGTAGTGGCTGATCACTTAAGCAGAATTGAAGGTAAGGATGAAGACACTGTACTCAATGAAGCACTACCTTATGAGCAATTATTTGTTGTTTCCTACATACCTTGGTATGCCAGCATTGCAAACTTTTTGGTCACAAGAAAGCTACCCCCAGATGCAAGTAGAGGAGTTAAAGCCAAGATCATGAGTGATGCTAAACACTATCTTTGGGATGATCCACATCTATGGAGGTATGGTTCTGAGCAAGTGATAAGGCGTTGCATCCCCGATGAAGAAATTCAATCAGTCTTGAAATACTACCATACTTATGCATGTGGAGGTCATTTTGGACATAAGAAGACCGCAAGAAAGATTTTGGATAGTGGATTCTATTGGCCAACAAAGTTTCGAGATTCTTATGAGTTTTGCAAGACATGCCCAGAATGCCAAAAGATGGGAAACATTTCCAAAAGACACCAAATTGTTCAAAATCCCATCTTCGTGGTGGAGATATTTGATGTTTCGGGAATTGACTTCATGGGACCATTTCCTTCCTCTGGTAAGAAAGTGTACATCTTGTTAGCTGTGGATTATGTTTCCAAGTGGGTTGAAGCTGTTGCAACAGAAAAAGATGATGCAAAGATTGTGGTTAAATTCTTGAAGAGCAACATCCTCCACCGATTTGGAATTCCAAGAGCCCTCATTAGTGACAAAGGTACTCACTTTTGCAATAAACTTGTGCAATCATTAGTAGAGAAGTATGGAGTGACACACAAGATATCCACTTCATATCACCCTCAAACTAGTGGTCAAGCTGAAGTGTCTAATCGTCAAGTGAAGCAAATTCTCGAGAAGACTGTGAACGATGAATAGAAAGGATTGGAGCTTGAGATTAGATGATGCTTTATGGGCTTATAGAACTGCTTTCAAAACACCAATTGGTATGTCACCATATAGAATTGTGTTTGGAAAGGCATGTCACTTACCTGTGGAATTAACACACAAGTCATGGTGGGCAATCAAGCAATGCAACCTCAACTTTGATCAAGCTGGTTTACAAAGGAAGCTTCAATTGCAAAAGCTCGAGGAGATTAGAAACGATGCGTATGAGAGCGCAAGGATCTATAAGGAAAAGACCAAAGCAATTCATAATCGAGGAATTCTACACAAGAGTTTTCATGAAGGGCAAAAGGTTCTTTTATACTATAGCAAATTGAAGTTATTCCCTGGTAAGCTACAATCAAGATGGCGTGGACCTTATGAAGTTGTCAAAGTCTATCTAAGTGGAGCCGTCGACATACGTAAAATTGGTGATTCCGAGATCTACAAAGTTAATGGACAACGTCTCAAACCATTCTTTGAGCGAGAGCAAACATGTTGGATCGAAAAAATAAGCTTGGAAGATCCAATTTAGCTTCCTTATGAAGAGTAACATTAGGAAAGTCAAGCCAATGACTTTAAACAAGCGCTTATTGGGAGGCAACCCAATTTAATTTGACTAACCTTTAATTTTCATGTTTTTCTACTTTGTGATTTTTCGTTTTTGTAGGGTTCTAAGACCAAAGCCACACCAAGGAAGCAAGGGAATATTCAAACTTTGATTATGATTTTAATTGAATTTACATTTTTGGATTAAGTAAAAGTAGGAATTGTAGATGTGCAATTACATGGGGACCCATATAAAATAACTAAGAACCCATGTCAATGCACTGAAGACCCATGTCGACAAGGCCGCAGCACCAGGCGAGCTAAGGCCCGACTGTCGCTGAGCGCCCAAGCAGATTGCTCCAGCACCCAGGCGACAGCGCGCCAGGCCCCAGCAGGCCTGGAGCCCGACTGCCGATGGGCGCCCATGCCGTAAGCCTCAGTGCCCATGCCGAATCGTACAGCCCCCAGCCCGCATCCTGACGGTTTGTCAACACAACCCCAATTCCAAATTGGACTAGGATTCCGATCCGAAGCTACCTTAATCCGAATTTTCTCCTTTCCAAATCAAGTTTGGACTATTTTTAGATGTTTCCTAGGTAAGTTCCTTTACTTAATCTCCAAGTTTAGGTTAAATTCTTCTAGACCTAGGATTAATTCACTATATAAAGGGAGTTCCACCCCTTTATTTTCTTCACATCACCACCGCTGGCCTTAGAGGTAAACTCTCTTCTTTTCTTTTTCAATTTAATTTTCCAGATTTATTCTTTAGATATTAAGCTTTCAATTTGCATATTTATTTTAAATTTGGAAGAATTGAGTTGAGAAAACTAACATAGTGTCGTTTAGAGTTGTAGAGATTTGTTGAATTTTTCTTTTGCTCACTAGTTTTTGTCGACACACAATAGAATCATGGCTGATTTTGAAGCGCAATTTGAAGCCTTGAGAGCTCAATTCAAGGATTATGGGAGCTTGTATAATGAGAATTTAGGCCGATTCACAAGGGAGGATTGCCGTGAGATCCTTGCCATGGTGGACAACCTTCCCACCGAGGATGTAGCTTCCAAACCTGGTTTTAAAGCTCGAATGATCTCTCAAGCTATGTGGAAGAAGGTTAAGGCCACATATAAGGAGCAAGTGAAGAGGGAGAATGCCGAAATTGATGATAATGGCATGCCCAACGATAAGTTTTTCTCTCAAGAAAAGCCTCGCTTTGGACAACCTCGTTACAATTATACAAGTGGACCTTCAAGGAGTTCAAGCCATGGATGGGAGCAAGGCCTGCACCATGGAGTAATTTGCCGCGGATTGATGGTGATGGAAGAAAACCCTATCGCCCTCCATACCGCCCTCCACCCATGTCGAGCCGCTTTGCTCCATACAACACCTATGCCGCATCTGCCTCTCACCACACTCATGTGCGACCACCACTTGTTGCTACTCTATGTAAGGTTGAGAGAGCACCATCGCCTATGCCTTTGATGACCAACCTTCCCAAGGTTGAAGAGGTAAAAGAAAAGTCTTGTTTCAATTTCTTCTGAATCTGACTCAAGTTTAGACCCAAATTGTAAGTCCAAGGATGATGAAGAGGAAGTTGAGCAAGAGGAGGAACGTAAAGAGTCAATCACTCACCCTATTTTCATCAAGATCAAAAGCAACCGTGATCGTGTATTGCAAATTCAAGAGGAACTCAATGGTACTGTCCAAAGCTTGGAGGAATTTGTTGAGCTTATGGAGAAGGCTATTGATGAGCCGATTGATTGAACTTAGCTCTTAGAAATTTTAATTTTACTTTTATGCACTTATGTAGTAGTACTTTATTTTAAGCATGTTTTTATTTTTCTATCAATAAGACAATTAAGTTTTTCCCTTTCCCTTTTTCCCTTTTAATTTCATTATAGTCTTTTAAGTCTAAGTTGCAAATTCTAAGTATGCCGCTCAACCTTCAACTTCTTTCATTTTCGCAAGCAACCTTTATTTGTTTGATTTGTTGTTTACTTTCACATTGAGGACAATGGAGTTTAAGTGTGGGGGAGGAGATAGGTGAATGCTTAATATATTAGTCATCTTAAGTTTACTTAGTTACTTAGTTCTTTTAATTTTAAATAATAAAAAATGTTTGTGGGTATCGTTCTAGTTAAGTAAACCCTCAGGTGACATAACACCTCCTAAGTACCCCTTCAGTCTTAGGTTGAAATGGCTTGCGTCACGAGCTAAGTGCCGCCGTACACCTACGAAAGTGGAATAATTTTTGCATATTTAGTTTTAGTATTAACTTTAGGTTTAGTTTTTAGGAATGGTTAGGTAGTTCCTTATCTCTTGAAATTATGGAAAATTCGATTTTAATTGTTGTATACATGTTAAGTGATTGGTTTAATTGTGAAAGAGTGATGCTTAGAATGTTAAGAATGCTTTAGTCTTTGATTAAGTTTTAGCATGCATTTGATTTCTTAGAATTAAGCATAATTTGAGATTGTGATATAAGCTTATTTATCCAATGCTTTCATTACTTATTACTTCTAGAACTTGTGTTGATTCTTGATTACAAATATGAAGGTATGTCATGGATATGTCAAGACATAAGTGTGGGGGTAGTAAGGGTAGCTACATCTTTAGGAAAGAAGTGCTTTCATGAAGGGAGGAGAAGAGGTATTTCTGCTTAATAAAAAAAAATCCATTGTTGTCACTCTTTTCTTTAACAAAAGGAGTTAGTAACCCTTGGAAAGAGGATAAGAGACATGGAATTGTGGAAATATTGTCCCTCTTATTAAAAAAAAATGAGTGTTAGTAACCTCAAAAATAAACCATGGACACTTCTAAGATTAGTAACCTTGTCTCTTTAAAGTGAGTCGCCTTTTCTAAATCCATCCTAATCTTTGATTAATATCCATGATAGTACTTTTTCTTTGGAAATAGATGTATACACAAGCTTATAGTTAGTGATGGTCATGTGAAGAAGAGGATGGTAAGTGAATTGAACTTCTCTTATTATGTTTACTTAAGAATGATGATGCTTATTATTGCTTGATTTTGAGATTAAGTATTCTCATTATTCTTTGCTCTCTTGACTTCATGGTTAGATTATCTATCGATATGTATGTGCAATTGAAATTGTTTACCCTTTCTTTTGAGAAAAGTACAATAGTTTGCTAGGGACTAGCAAAGCTTATGTGTGGGGGAAATATGATCAGACCAAAATTATGCATCTTTTTATGGTCATTTTCCTATGCTTTTTGGGTATTTTATGCTTGATTACGCCTTGTATTTGGTATATTTGTGTTTATAGGTGTTAAAGGGAAGAAAAGTGCAAAATCACCAATTTTGTGCCTTTTTGGTGCCTTTTTGGATGATTATTTACACAAATATTTTCCAAGGACATTTTGGATGAAAAATGGAGCCAATATGATCGTGATTGAAGAGCTTGAAGAGTCAATTTTATCATCATAAGATTGATTTTCAAGAGTTTGAAGCAAAGGAGCAATGTTGAATTTCAAGGCAAGAAGACATGTCAAGAGGTTTCGTAGCACTGGAGTACATGGGTCGCGAGGCAAACCACATGGGGTACCAAGCATACCATATGGGCGCCCAGCGCTAGTCGAGACATGCCACCAGCACCAACATGGGCGCAGGAGACCTTGGGCCTGAGACCAACGCCCTGGGCGCTCAAACCTGCGACATGGGCGCCCAGGGGGAGTCGGGGGCCATGCCGCGCGCGGCGTCGTAGCACTGGAGTACATGGGTCGCGAGGCAAACCATATAGGGTGCCAAGCATACCACATGGGCGCCCAGCGCTAGTCGAGACATGCCACCAGCACCAACATGGGCGCAGGAGACCTGGGGCCTGAGACCAACGCCCTGGCTCAAGCCTGCGACATGGGCGCCCAAGGGGAGTCGGGGGCCATGCCGCGCGCGCATCACCCAACAGCCATGCGTGTCTTCACCTTGAAGCCTCTTCACTTGTTTCCAGATTTAGCGACTCTTCTGTATTTTGGCCATAACTTTTGATCCAGAACTCTGAATGAGGCAAATGATTAAGCGTTGGAAAGCTGACTTCAAGATCTACAACTTTCGTGTTTTGGTCGAAGCCCAGTTTTGCCGTTATCGTGGACGAAAATGCCCCTGAAGTTTCTGCAGACATGATGGACCTTGGAAAGCCCATGAATCAAGCCCAAGATGACATGATAAACCCTAATTCGGTACTAAGCGATAGCCTAGACCTGGAGGACGACTTTAAACCCAATTAAAGGTGGTTTAATGTGCTTAAATTACTATCTTGTCCTAGGTTAAGTTAGCCTAAGTCTCTAGTATAAATAGCCACCTTTTCTCTCTAGAAAAGGGAAGTTGGAAGAATTAGATTGGATTTTGGAGCTAAGGAAGCCGCCGGCCATACTCTAGGTTTTTCTATTCCTTTTTCTTTTGATGGCTACTCAATTCATGAGTAGCTAATCTTTTATTTCTCCAATGTAGAATCATATTGATCTCTTGAAATTTAATTTATGGGGAGACTTTTGTTCTTAATAATTTGATTTCTACTTGAATATGTTTCTTATCTCTATACTTCATTTTATGTGTTCATGTTTTGATTGATTTGGAGGCCTACTTATCTTATAATATGAATGCTAAAGTTAGATTCAAGTAGCTTGAGTCAAGCCAAAATTGGTCCAAGTAACAATTGTAATTCTAGGAGTCCTAGGTTCAATGGGATATCAAACCTTGTTGAAATCTTTAGGCCGAGATGGAAATTGATGTAGACAAGTTTGGTATTGATTTATCATGCATGTGGATAAGTTAAACTTAATGTGTGTTCTAAGGGTTGAAATAGACCTGAAATTAGAATATTAGGGATTAATTGTCAGCGAGATGTGGGTTAATCTTCTTAGCATGTTGGAACTAGCATTATGTCTGTTCCTATACCAACTATTCAAGTGGAGTTGTTTAAGATATTAGGGAGATTATTTTGTTCTAAGGAAAGTTGAAGCCTATGTCTTAGGATATATACTACTTTGGAATAATTTATGATGCTTAATTGATTGGCAATTAATATCAAATTCATGTTTTGTGTCGATGATCCATGTTAATCTTGTCAAGGGTGAAATAGATTCTATATTGGAGGCTTGTTTTACATAGTTGATTATGCTTTTAATTTACTTTGTTAGTTTTAATTAAGAATTACCCAAAATCTCTTCTTTCAAATTACTCTTTTAACATAATTAATTGGTGAAGAAATTATCCTCTCCCTGTGGATTCGACCACTACTTGCCCTAGCTAGTAGTTATTGGTTTGTGGGGAATTATCTTGTGATTTGATCAACGACTGATCAGCAATATAGGGACTATTAGGCAAAAGATCTTGCTTGGAAAAGGTAACCTTATTATTGATGATAGTTAAAGCATCCCTTTCCATTTCAATGTCTCCAAATCCCATGTCTCTCGCCCAAGAAATTGCTTTCAATGTTGCCAGGCTTTTAGCAGCAAAAACATCTGCTACATGGTGCAACCTCCCAACTGATGCTCCCATAACTTGGTCACTACAATCCCGAGCTATAACACCAAAACCCCCCGTGTGTGCTGAAGCTAGGAAGGAAGCATAAAAATTGATCTTAATGCAGCCCCTCCGCGGTGGCTTCCAATGTTTATGAACTCAAGAACATGGTTGAATAGTCAATGCTTGTTGGCACCTTTGATACTCCATTAGAAAGCTTCGGATAAAGGCCATGGTAAAGGCTCACTTGATGAAGGTTTAGAAAGGTGAAAATGATTGGAAACCTCAAGCATATGAAGTTGCCAAGGATTATATCAACACAACTTTGAAGCATAATTTGACAAAGAAAAATGTAAAAAATCGGTATAAGTCTATGAAAAAGCATTATGAAAAATCGGTATAAGACTAGGGAAATGTCAATAAAATTTGGACTGTCGAAAGTGGACTTCTATGGGATAATGAAAAGAAAATAGTGTTTGTGACGTCAGATACGCTTCACATTTGGGAAGATTACTTGAAGGTATGCTATTTTGTATGTTATTTGTGTAATTTGGGATGTCGTACTTGGTTCCAGATGGTTATTTTGCTTTGATTTTTTGTTTGTGTGGACTAATATTGGCAATTTGTTTGGAATATGGATGCTTTATTTTTGGGCTAATTTAATTGGTTCTTGATATGGTTATTTTGCTGCTAATTTTTGGTTTATGTGGACTGATGTTGGCATTTTGTGTGGTATGTCGTTGTATTTCAATTTCAGCCCTTGGCAACCCTTTATAAAAACAAAATGTTTGAATTTTGGGATGATATTGTTGTCTTGTGTGCATCAGAAAAAGTAACATGTCAACATGCAAAAAATTTTGAAGATGCTATTGATTCAATGGCTGCAGAAACAGAAGATGAGATGAACTCACCGCATACACAAATGCCAGCACAAGATTCAATAGAAGGTTCATGTCAGAATAAAAAACGAAAGAAAGACCCATTGGTTGAGATTGTAAGTGAAATGGCTACATCGCTCAAGGAGTATGTGGAAATGAAGAAGAGCCAAAGCCTATTGGTGAGAGATATATGGGATTGTTTTTAAGATAGTAGGTCTCAATCGAAATATTATTTTTAAAGCGGTTAATAGGTTGATGGATGGCTATACAGAACAATTTTACTTGGTAAAATTTGTACCCAATGATAAGAAGATTGATTATGTCTTGTATCTACTGCAGCCATAGGCTTGCATGGTTGAAAAATAGGGGTACAACATATCTTGTAAGGTTGTGACACATATTTTTATAGATTGGATAGGAGTATGAGGATTTAAAAGTTGTTGATACTCTTTGTTTGGATTTCTTATTTTTTATATTCCGTGCTAATCAATGGCAACCAGAGTGAGAAAATAATTCCTATGCGTGGTATTCGTCAGGGCGATCTGTTGTCGCCATATTTTTTTCTAATTTGTATGGAGGCTTTTTCGAAAATGATCACCAATGCGAATGCCAATGGGTCGATTCAAGGAGTCTCTGTAGCTCGCCTAGCCCCACGTGTAAGTCATTTGTTCTTCCCTGACAATGGCATCTTATTTTCGCGGGCGTCACTTTCGGATTATGATGTGATTTTACGGATTTTGCATGACTTTGAGGCGGCATCCGGAAAACATATTAATGTTGATAAATCTTTTATCTTATTCAGTGCCAACACCCTTAATCAGGTGAAGTCTTCTGTTATGAATCACTTGGGAATTTCTAAAATTTTGGATAGTGACAAATACTTAGGTTTTCCTATTATGATTAGCAAATCTAAAACGAGGGAGTTTCTTTTCATCAAGGATTGTCTCCTTCGTCAAGTTAGGAGCTGGCTTAGTAGGCTTTTTTCAATAGCTAGGAAGGCTGTTATGATCTAAGCTATAGCCCAAGCAGTACTGGTTTATTTGATGAGTGTGTTCCGATTTCCGAAAGGCTTTGTACATGAATTGAATTAGGTTATTGCCAATTATTGGTGGGGAAGTAATGGTGCAAGGCGACACATTCATTGGAGGGCTTGGGAGTCTTTATGTATCTCCAAAGTAGATGGGGGACTTGGCTTCAAAGACTTTGAGGCTTTCAATTTAGCTTTGCTTGCAAAGTAGTGTTGGCGATTTCTGCAAAATATTGACTCATGTTGCTATCGTGTGCTTAAGGCAAAGTATTTTCAGCTAGAAATTTCATGACGGCAAAGCTTAGCAGCAACCCCTAGTTTTGGAAGACAGAACTACTTGAGGAATTGTTTTCACCAGGAGGATGTGGAACGAACTTTATGTTTTCCTATTCCTAGAAGTCCACGATTTGATTGCTTGATTTGGAATGGCAAGTCTCTTGCATGTTTTCGATTCATTCAGCTTATGTTGTAGCTCGTGCGGTGCTTGCTCGGGTGCAGCAACCTCTAGAGTCTCATCTTGCCAAGTGGAAGTTGCTATGGTTTTCTCGAATTGCACCAAAGGTAAAACTTTTCTTTTTGCGGTGTTATTGGAATATTTTACCAACTAAAAATGCATTACAACAACGTGGTGTTCCAACTAGCCTTGCTTGTGATGTTTGCGGTGGAGATGAAGTTTCACAGGCCCATGTGTTCTTTAATTGTTATTTGAGCAGCAAGGTTTGGGATATTGCTTGCCCTTGGGTGAGTATTTTTGCTAATAATTGGGACAATGATGGCGATCTTTGGGAATTTTTTTTTTTAATTTTTGACTAAATTGGCCATTTGGAGAAGATTCTTTGGTTGCTCTGGTTAATTTGGAATAAACCAAAACCAATGCACATAGTTCTGTTTGTTCCTCGCCATCTGCTTTGATTAGTTCAATTGCAAAATTTAAAAGCCAGTTTCAAGATATTCATGCGGTCCCATGTAGGCAGCCACATGTTGTTCGAGTTGATAAATGGCGCCCTCCACCCCCATTTGAAATCAAATTCAGACGCTTATTTTTGCCCCACTACAAAAGAAGTTGGCTGGTGGGGTAGTGGTTTGTTATAGTGGGGGAGAGATTATCGCATGTGCTTCAAGACGTTTGTGTTATGTTGTTGATTAATTCTCTCTATGTTGAGGTGCATGCCCTGCTTTTTGGTTTTGAGCTAGCTTTGGAACTTGGTTTTGACAATTGCATTTTTTTAGAGTGATTCATTGGTAGCTTTCAATGAAATTTCCGTACATGGTTCCTCTTGGTGGGAGGGTGGTCACCTTATTCATGAAATTCAGGATTTGGTCTCTTTATTTGATGTATGTAATGTTGTTTATGTTAGTAGGGAGGCTAATGTTTTGGCGCATAGATTAGCAAAATTAGGCGTTTGATGATGTGTGGTGCGGGGAATCTTCCTCCTAGCATCTGTAATCTTGATTTTCCAAATCAATGAAAATATTTGATTTTTTTTTTCATTTTTTGCTAAAAAAACAATTAATGGTATTGAATTTTTTTAATATTGACTTTTTTTCCTGTTATTTATATTTTTTATTAATAACTCAATATTTATTATTTTTATTTACATTTTATATTGTAAGAAAAAATTACTAGTTCAATTTCTCAAATTCAAATTCAAATCCAGATCCAAATATTAGTTATCCAAATAAAGAATTTGAAATTACAGAATTTCAAATTACTAATTCTCAAATAAAGAATTTCAAATTTTTTAATTTCAAAATCATGCATTTTAAGCGATAAATTTGAAATAATGGCAAAAAAAAAGAAATCTAAATCCAAATGTTAGTTCCTAAACACTACCCTCCTTTATTTAGTCTATAGTATAGGTGGCAAAATGAACCCGACCCGAGAAAAATCCGCCCGAAAAACCTAAACCTGACCTGAAGCCGATTGACAAAAAAAGTCAAATACCTAAACCCGTCCGAACCCGAACCCAAAAAAACCCGAACTCGAAAAAGCTCAAACCCCAAAAAATCAAACCCGAAAAATATAAGATCCGATAAAACCCAAACCCAAAAAAACTCGAACTCGAACTTGAAAAAACTCGAATCCAATACTAATATTTGAAAATAAATAATAATTTCTGAAAATTTCATTTATGGTGTACAGTTTTTTATATGAATATGTTTAAAAAGGTAAATTAATAAATTACATTATAAAATCTGAAAAGGTTAATGACATTATTCATTCGGGGAAAAAATGAGTAAATGTTTTGGCCAAAAGTCAGCCCGAATCCGAACCCGAATTAACCTAACACAAAATTGACCCGAACCCGAATCAACCTTACCCAAATTTAACCCGAACTTGAATCAACCTGACCCCATATTTAACCCGACCTTACTTAAGTCCAAACCGAAAAATGACCTAAACCCGATGGCCCGTACCCAACCTGACCTGCCCGATTGCCACCTCTAATCTATAATAGTACTAAAGTACATATTGAACTTACTTCACTTTGTGAATAGTTTTTCTCCTTTTGGAATTTACTTGCTCACTTGAATAATGAGACTTCACAATGTCTTTTTCTCAGTAATTAAATGTCTTCTAAACTAAACATAGTTGGAACAAATACTCCATTATTTATTTATTGTGTAAATTAAGATTGAACCTTTTTTATGGGGTCAAAATACCTGGCAGGTCCCTCTACTTTAACAAAAAAATCAATTTCATCCCTCTACTAAAAAACCCCGATCAATTTAGTCCCTTTACTTGGTACTTTGGGTCAATTTAGTCCCTTCACTTACGGAAGTTGTTAAGTTGCTGACGTGTCCGTTAACTAATGACATGGCAGTACACATGGAACCCACAGTGAATTTTCGGAATTTTTTTTTTAGAAAATAAAAAGAAAGAAAGAAAATATAATTTTAGAAAATTTTAAAAACACAAAATTTTCAGATATTCTTTCTAAAAATGGATTAAACACTACTTTCTTTAAGAATAGAAGATGAACATTATGAATGTTCAAGAACACCTTCAACCTTTTTCGAAAATTATCAAATCCCATTTCTTAGATTCATCTTTGAACAAGATTGCCAAAAAAAAAATTCAAAGCAAGAACCAACCCATCCATTTTTTTAACCTCCATTTTAGACTAAGTTCTCAAACATCCATTACCAGTGAAATAATCTGCAACTACAACCAAAGACAAAGACTAGAGATTATCCCAGAAATCGGGCTTCCAAAATCTAGAAATTCCAAGACTTAAAATATGGTTCCCCGTTCGTATATAGAACCATTTATATAGTAAATATTATATCAGAGTTGCATGACAAATCAAGTGGTTGTGTAGTGGTCTGAAAAATTGATCCAAAGATGAATAAACATACTAAAAAGTTTGTTTAAAAACAGGACAATCAAAAGAGAAAGAAAAGGCGACCTTAAATCAAAACTAAATGAAAAAGGTGATTTTTGTACCCTTGTCATCAAATGAACTCTCTTTCCAGCATTCAAAGAGTTTCTTTCCCATTAAAATTGTAGTATTTTTGTTCTCTTCAATTCCAAAACTCCTCAAAGTCACCGACAAACCTCAAATATCACTCCAATTTATCTACAGAATTTTTAAGTAGTGAAAAAGAAAGAATAAATTCGTGGAAAATAGAGGGAAAAAATGCACAAAATTGTTAAGCTTCAAAATTTTCTTTTTTGGATATTTTTCTTTTTGTATACCCCCACCACTACACCCAAGTCCCAAACCCCATCGGATCAAGAACCAAAGGCGCCCTACGCTTCCAAAATTGGTCGCCCTGTTAAGAGGCCAAGAGAATAAGAAGAGAACGGGGTTTCTGCAGCTGCCATGGAAATTGAAGTTGATAACAACAACGTTAAGCAAGCTGATGGGATTTGTTAATAGCAGAGGGAGGCGGCTACAAGGCGAAGAAGGAGAAGAAAGGAAGGAATCAGCTAGGGTTAGAAAGGAAGAAAAAGTATAAGAATTTTTTTAAAAAAATATTAAGGGGTTTTTCCATTTTCTTAATTTTCTTTTAAAAAAAGAAAATATTTTTTTTTTCACTCAAAAAATGTGACGTGTCTGCTGACATGTCGGGATTTAACATAACACGTTAGCAAGTGTTAACGGCCCAATTCTGCCGTTACCATTTTGGACCCAATTAACCCAATTTTCTAAATGGAGGGAATAAATTGATCCAAAGTGCCAAGTAGAAGGACTAAATTAATCGGTTTTTTAGTTGAGGGACGAAATTGATTTTTTTGTGAAAGTAGAGGGACTGCCAGGTATTTTGACCTTTTATGGGTGATTGTATCAAGATTTCTTATAGCACAATATCCAATTTATAATAGCAATCTTTCATTTTTAATAATGTTTGAGGAACCTTATATTAATTAAAGTAATTTTGAGTTATCTTACAATTTGGTAAAAAGTAGGAGAAATTAAAATATAATAATAACAAGATAAATTAATCACTTGTGTATAATAATAATAATAATAACTAGATATTATTCCTGTGCATCTGCGTTAGGTTTTTATTTTTATTTCAATAGTCATAAAAAAAATTTAGTTTTAAAAAGAAAAATGTGCCAGACAAAAATATTTTTAATTTTGGATTGAGAGAAAAGCTTAAATAAATGGATAGTCATTAATTAATTCAATATTATCCTAATACTATTTGTTTATACCTCAATTGTAAATTGAGGTAAATTGGTCTTCACATGAATAATATCAAGATGAGTGGTCAAGATTTGATTACAAATCCTGATGAAACTTGGTTTCTGCACCACCCTAGTTCCAATTGAATTAGGAAATTCTTGTAATTAATTAATTAATGCCGAAAATTATAAATAAATAATTATTTTCGAAATTATTATTATTATTATTTTCTCCATAAATGCCGCCTAATAACAAGGAAGTGGCAGAAAAATCATTGAGAGGTGATTCCTTTTAATGAAGCTGTCAGCAGAAGGTAGACAGCAAAAAGAGAAGTTTTATGCCATGTCACCACGAGATAGGAGACATCTCATAGATTTAACAAACACAAGCCGTCTCCTGTGTCCCAGGAGGGGCCGCCCTGTTTCAAGAACCTGTCTCCTTATTCCTGCATTAAAGGAGTTAGGCCTAATTTGGTATTGAGATTGAGTTTTGAAAAAGCTTAGTTTGGAATAAGTGCTTTTGAAAAGTGCTTTTCGAAATTGTGGTGAAAAAATGTAAATAATGTTTGGTATTGCTGTTAAAAAATGTGGTAGAAGGATAAAATGACTAGAAAGGATATGCCAATTAAAAAGGAAAGAGAAAAATAATTAGGTGATTTTAGTCATTTAATATTCAAAAGCACTTTTGAAACGCAAAAGCACCTAAGCATTAGCTTCTCGGGTTGGCTTGGCTTTTGCGTTCAAAATTAGCTTTTGACACAAATCAGGATTTATTTGGTATTGCGTTTTGGCTCAAAAGCAGCTTTTTAATCTCCAAATGCAATGCCAAATTAGGCCTTAGTGAGTCAAAGTTTGTCAGCAAACAAATTACTTATCCACAAGCAGGGCAGCTTGCGCCTGCGCTGCAGTCATATTCTTATTAGGGCTATATTTTTTGTAGTTGTTTAAGTCGGTTAGTAAGAAGATATTGCATTGGCTGTAAGTTAATCAGTTAGGAGAAACTCATACATCGAAACAAATAATTCGCATATATAAAGCAAAACAAATGACCTCTTTTTCATTCTAAAAGTGCATTACCTAAATTTTACTCAATCTCTAGGTAATTCATCAAAATAAAACTAATATTCTACTCCTCCATCTCTAGATAATTCATCAAAATAAAGCTAGTATTAATTGTTGCTTAAAATGTATGTTGATTATCTAAAAAATCACAGTACGCTGCGGTCATTTTTTAATCTTGATTGTAATTGTTAAATTAATGAACTCGGGTAGGTGGAAGAATTTGACTTCTGCATAAGGAAGACCTAATTTTTTGTAGTCAAGGAGCATGTATAGTTGTCGTAGGAAAATTGAATTAGTTGAAAACATTTGCAGGAGCATATGTAATTTAGTCAATGCATCACAAAATGATTGTACTTAACATTGGCTAATTGTGCTTTTGGAAATGTGGAAATATACTAAACATAAGCAACTAATAGAAATCTCAATAAAAAAGAAGTCGAATGATAAATAAAAAAAACTTTTTGTAAAATAAAAGAGGGTAAGAAAATGTTAAATTTAAATATCAAATAATATCAAATCAAACTTCACTAATCTGTGGATGGAGCCGTCCACTGTTCATAAGCCGCTAAAATCAACAGTGGGCTCAATTTTCCTCCAATTTTGCGCCACGTCTACCAATTGCAATTACTGTTTTCAATCGGTTCAAAAGGTGCTCCAATCTTTCAATCTGACGCCCGAACCGATTTGGTCCTTCATTTTGTTTCAAAATTGATGCTTGTTTTTTAATTCTCTCATTACTTTTCCTGCTCAATCCTCACCCACTCCTCCCATTTCCTGCGATTTCCATTTGGGGTGGATTTGTTTGTTTAGCTGCTCCCTTTTTATTTCGTTTCTCTGTTCATCCCCTCTCCATATTCTTCTCAAGTCTTTTGTTTCTTTCCCATCATGTAGTTTTCGTGGTGAATAATGGAAAGGAGAAAGAGAAGGATATGCCATCAAAACTTAGCTCTGGGTTTCACAAAATCAGAACACCAGTGCGTTTTTTTCTCACTTTTTTGATCTATTCTTCACTGCCATGTCTTTCTTTGTTGCTTGGCGTTACTTCTAAATTTTTCCAGGGATTTATCTGTGAGTTTGTGTCTTTTCTCTTCTTTGATCTTTGACTCTCTCTCAGATTAATGTTTACTGCATTTTCAGTTTCGGCTCACTCTGCTTCAAAGCATATAACGGTAAATCCAACAAAACCCAAATGCTTTTTTTCTTCCTTCTTTTTTAATAATTTTGTCTTTGATTTGATTTGTTGTTTTTTTTTCATTCAGTTCGGAATTTTAAAAAAAAAATAGAGGGTGGAGAAGGCGAGAGTGGTTCTGATTCAGTGGCGAAAGTGAAGCACTAAAATTCAGAAATGTCTCAGACTGTTAGGATTCTCAGAGGCTTTGAATCAGTTCACCAAGACACTCACAAGAATGTCGGTATGAATCTTATTGGTTCCCCCCTTTTCAATCCATTGAAGTTTGTTAATATGTCAAAATGATAGTTATAATTACATTATGATAAACCCATGGTTCCATTTATGTGTGATTTCTAGGTAAAGGAAGAAAAAAAAACTTGAGAATCCTATAGCTGATTGTCTGCAATTAGTTTTTGGGATTTACAGAATTAATTTAGCTTCAATTGATTGCCTATTTCAGTTAGAATGCATTCAGTCTTTAATCTCAGTTTACATGCCACTTGGTAGTGAACTGAAAAGTACACTCTTATGCTGACGGTTTTCATTTTCTGATGAAATATGATAAATCTGCTAATTAATTATGCAATTGTTTATTAATCCCATCACGCTCCAAAACATGATTAAATCTACTGTTTCCCCTTTTATATTCTATTATTAAGTGTATACTATAGTAGTTGGTTGGTTTATACTATACTATACTATATTTTCCCATCAAGTTTAGCTCAATTAAATTTGGAAAAGGAAAAAAGAACAAAAATTAAAGAAGAAGTGAGCAGCTGGAGTGGGTCGTTGAGGATGATATATCAACCCCATCCAAGAGAAGTAATCCCTCAAGGTGAAATTCAAACAGTTGTCTCAGAATTTTAAAAAACAAAAACGTGAGAAAATTGCATGGCTGACTTATGGCACAGCCTTATTTTTGAGACACCTGTGTTGTAAGTTGTAACTCCAAAAGCTTCTCTTTCTTCTTTTCCTCTTCCCCTTTCTCCATCATCTTTTCCTTTTTTTTTCTCCTATTTTCAGAACCTTTTAGAGAGACATCAACAGGGAAAACTGCGAAGCTGAGAGAGAAATCAACGGGGACAGCAGAGATTGACAGAGGGATCAGAGGAACAGAAACGAGAGGGAGAGGGAGGGGAGGCAACCCATTGAAAGCAACAAGGGAGAAAAAGAGGACAATTTCTTTTATTTTAGTTTCTCAGTCATGATTTCTTGAGTCTCTCTTCCCTACCAGTTGATTTGAGTTTGAGGTTTGTTTTCTTCTTTTCATCTTTATTTCCTTTGAATTCCTTGCATATTTTTGTGTATTCTTGATGTTATTAGTCTTTTCTTACGGGTTATTTCCCATAAAATTTCCCTCTCTTTGTCAACAATGAGGGAGCTTCTGCGGATTAAATCTTATGGTTTTAATTATTGATTTCTTTTGGGGATTGGAGTTTGTCTGTGGATGTTCGTTTGGTGGATTTCTTCAAAAAATCTCTGATCTGTTGGTCTTTACTGTTCATCGAGATCTTCTTGCAGGAAAGGTGATTATTTTTTCACTGAAAATTGGTTGGAGCTTCTTGCTCACTAAGTGTTTGATATTATGTGCCTGAAATCTTTGTCAACCATCTCTGATCATATATTGTTTGTGAATGTTTTTTGTAATGATTCGTTCTGCATAGAACTGCTCATTCGTTCGTTAATCTTGGAGTGTTCGTTTGTTTTTGGATTTTAATGAGCTACAGTTTCTGTCAGGTAAGAATCATTTAACCCTCTCCGAGATTTGATGATACAGAATGTTGTCACTGATTGAGAGAAACGATTATATGTTGAACCAGTTTTCTTATCATGAGCTATCCGTTTTTTTTAGTCTCTTGATATGATTAATTGTTGTTTGTGCTTAATTTGCAAATCAAATATTAGTGTTTTTCCGGTTCGAAATTTGTATAGCATCAGTGATGGTGTTTACCGTTGGCATAATTCACTACCATAAATGATTTTAGAATTAGTTAGTAATAGTCTTAACTATTACCATAAGTGACTGATAGCATATAGTATTGCATATGAACAGTCATACTTCTGAGTATATATTTACTGCACATAATTGGTTTGCAAAAGAATGCTATAAATGCTAGAGTAGGCACGCTGAATAAACAAGGGAGAGAGTCATTTCCCCCAGAATTAGTAGGAAGTTAGCTATGGTAATTGAATTTTTTTATTGATTTATAAGTTCAATGAATACTTTCAATGTTATATATATATATATAGCTGTTGAATCTCACTATCTTTCAATGTTTATTGAACATTCATGCTATGAAAGAAAGCATGTTCTTGACTCTGTTAATGGTAAAGCTTTCACTTATCCCCCATTATCCCTTTTAGTTTTCTTGATCATTATAATTTGCTTTAATTATTATAATAGGCCATTGAGTTTCTTATTCATGGTGTTCTGATTTTGTGATATTAGGCCTTTGAGTTTCTTATTCATGGTGTTTTGTTTTTGCTGAAATTTTGAGTAAAACCCTTTTGATCGATTCTGTTTTTTTATTTTGGTAGTGACTTCACAATGAACTAAGAAAGTCACAGTAAATTCCTTTTATTCCCATGGGACATGATAGCTTTTAATCTTTATGCACTTTCATCGGTTTAAATATAAGAAACAGATACAGTAGCTTATAATTCTATGCTTGAGTTGAGTCTTATGTTGGAATTTACTCATGACCTTTGACATTATGAATGTCATAAGCATCATGAATTTAATTATGTTATGCATGCAATGCTTGGTTGCCATATGTCCATAAGTTTTAGTGAGGGATGAGTAAAGAATTAGTAAAGTATATTTGTTGACAAGTACTCTTCTTGGAATCTTGAAGCAGAAATACTAAAGCAGCAAGAAGCTAAAAGGGAGTATCTTCAAAGAGTGAAGAACTAACTCAAGTAAGGAAGCACCTATATCTCCTATTCATTAGGAGAAATGGGGTAAAAAAAATTTTCCATTTTCATTATGATATGAAAATATTTTAGTGATGATTTTGGTATATCTTCTAATGAGTTATCTTTTATAGTCCGTGTATGTCTTCAAATTTTGAGTTGTCTGCTTTATTCTTGCTTTCTTGCCACTTATAGGAAGAGCAGAGCAGCTATTTTTTTTGGGAAAGAAAAAGGAATAAGAGATTGAGAAATTGAGCCACCTGCTTCTTTTTTGTTTTTTGCTTATGGACCATGATGGTTAGGTTTTGATTGCCAAGGGGTAAACAGGTTAAAGGTAGAAATGCACAAGTTACAGGTAGAAGCATTGACGTTTGAAAATGGAATTGAAGAACCTGTTAGTATAAAGGTTTTCGAGGTCAATTTTTACCTTGATTTCTGAAGGTTTGAAATGAAATATCATGAATTATCAAGCCTTATATTCAATCTTAGGTTGTCAGTTTAGCTTAGATAGATACTTATGTACTGTGGATTTAATCTTTTCTTGCAAAAGAATGTCCTATATGCACATGTTTTGTGTTTTTTTTATTGAAATTACCACAGTTTTGTTTTTGCACTGTCGGAAAAATTTTACTTCAACTGATACTAAAGATGACTCTAGCTAAGTTTCATCTTTTTGTTTTTGGCATTAAACCTTTCTGGACACTTTCGTACTAGAGAAATATCATTTCGATTAAAAGCCTTCTAATATGTTAGAAGGCATAAGCAAAAGAAATTGATAGCGTTGGTGCGAAGAGGAAGGAATGAGGTTTCTTTTGACCTTACTATTGTCTGTCATTAGCTTAGACAGATACTGGTGTGTCATTCATTCCATCAACTACATGTCTAATATAAAGCCTAACCATGAGCTTTTTTAATTTTCCCATGAATTTATATCGTTACAGATGCAAATTTTCACTTAATTTTTGCTCATATAATTTTGTTTAATTTTAAACACATTCTCTCAAGTGGCGAGAATACTTGGTCGGTGCATATGAACTATTTGTAGTTTGATTAGTTGCTAATTTTATAGTTTGACCATGAATGCAGGACCTACGGTATTTATAGTCTCTAAGTTGGAAGTGATTTGCTCAGATCTCTAATCTTTAGCTGTAGGTCATTGTCCCAAGGATAGTTCAATTGCCAATATATTTATGTGACAAACAATAACTGAGTTACATGGCTGGTGTTTGATTGGCGAGATTGAATGGGATGCTTATTTGACATCAAGAAGACTCACAGATCAAAATAGACCAGCTATATTTTGATGTAATGCTCATTAATCTTGCTACTGTCACGAAGAAAAAATCCCCCCTTTGGTTATTAATGGTTACTTTTTTTATCAGATCTTTTGTGTATGCACTATTTATGCTTGGAAGATGGTACTCATATGATTTCCATCTGATCTTTTTTTCTGCCTTTGTTGTTCCTTCAATCTCTCTGTTATTCCTGTCATTGATATGTTTAGATTAGATGATATTGTTAGACGGCAGATCTTCAATATTTGATGTCCCCTCTTTGATTTAAACTAAGAGATGACAATTATATGAAGGTATCAAGGTATTTATAGTCTTATCTATGAAGCTTCTACAAATACTCATCCCATTTTAACTTATAGTTTGACCAAGAAACTGCCAAGACAGGCAGCGGAAGGTGGCTAAAGATCAACGGGATTTAATATGTAAAATGTGTCCAAACTCTAAACTACCGCCGAAAGCCCGCGGCAAGACGCAGGTGCCATTCACTAGTATAATATAGTAGTATATAGAAGATTCATGATGGTTTAATTAAGTAAAACTAACGCAAAGTAGGGGAATAAAGGGAAAAATACTTCCCTAAGTCCTAATGGCCATGATATGAGCTAAACCAATCCATTGGATTGGTTATGACTTTAGCAGACAAAAGTGATCGGTCGTCAGCGACACACAAAATAAATCCCCACAAAATCTCCACAAAATCTAACTAGGTAGTTAGGGTAAGCATGGATCGAACCCACAGAGAAAGATGAAACGAATATTGAAAACAAAACACTTGGAAACACTTAAGAAAATTGGGGATTAGAAATCTCAATTAAAAATCAATTAAATAAGAGTAAAGCAAAACTATATTAAACTAAACTAAAATACTAATTAAGAAAGCAATTAACTAAAAAGCATACTTTCCTTCCAATGGTAGAAATTAATCAATAGGAGATATAGATCATTGATATGAAAGATAAATTCAGCACAACCAAATTATTGAATTAGGCAAGAATCAATTTTACACCACTCTATAAATAGAGGTAAAATATCAAGCAAGATTCATTCAATAACCTCTTAGAATAATTGATCTAAGTTTCCTTAACCTGGTAAATAGTTAATCTCACTCCGTTAGGCCCAAAGAATAACCCTATTATTCATGCTTCCGTACTATTACGCCTCATAAACAAGAATAAAGCATTAAGAACAATTATAGAATCAAACCTATATCAACCAAACTATTACGCCTCGGTTTTCAATAAGACTTATTAATTCCATCGATTCCATTATTAGTGGTGATCAATTTGTATCAATTATTAGGCATACCAATTAAGATTTAACCTAATAAAAACAATAGACTAATCCTTTTATTGACAATAGTGATCACTTAAAGCAATAAAACTCATAATCATAATCATTATAATAGGAATTAATATGCTATTCAAAAGAGAAAATCATACCAAATTATAAGTGCAGAATCTCCCCATATCGATTGATTAAAATCTCCAAAGGATAGAAAGTATTGAGAGAACTAGCCTCTCATGAATTGAAGAGAATTCATGAGAGAAAAATAAAGAAAAGAAGAAGAACTTACAGAAATTTCTCCTCCCTTGGGCGGCTGCCACAAAGAAAAGAAAAGATTAAAACCTAGAAAAACTAATGCTTAGGTAGCTTAGGTTTTTCTACCACTTAAGGTGGGTATTTATAGGAGGCTCCTAAGATTAGAATTAGAGTTAAAACCAACCTAGGACTCTTAAAAACGTGTTGAGCTAATTATTTGGTCATCAAGTGAAATCCAACGACTTAGATGGGTTGAAATTAGAGGAAACCCGAAGTCTGGCCCAAGATAGCAACAGTCCGCTAACTTTAGGGGCATTTTTGACCATCTTAACGGCAAAACTGGGCTTCGAGGTTTTCTTCAAAGTTGTAGATCTTGGAGTTAGTTTTCCAACGCATCTTGAATCATCGAATTTGAACCTCTGTAAAGAAAGTTATGAATTTTCTCCCAAAATGTCGCTGAAATCGGAATCAATTGGAGAAACTTCAAGAGGAAGACACCAAATTCGCGCTGGAATTGGCAGCCCGACTGTCCCTGGGCGCCCAGCTGAAATGCCTAGCCGCCCAAGTTAACTGGGGAACCATCAGGATGTCGTGTCCTCTTCTTCACTTGACTTATGTTCTTGATCTTCAATCACCTTGGAAACTTGTAGCATTGATCTTTATGGCTTCTTCAAGCATAAAATAAGCTTCAAAGAGTCTTCAATTACGAACATAAAATCTCCAAAATCTTCATGAAAATTCCACTTGAATATTTATGTCAAAATTCCATCAAAATAGCTCCAAAAAGTAGGAAAAATAGTGTTTTTCCACTTTTCTTGTCTTGAAGATCTAAAATCACAAATATTAAGAAATTAAGACATAATCAACCATAATTAAGCATAAATTCCCCTAAAAACATAGGAAAATGACCATAAAAACATGTCATATTTTGGTCTGATCATATTTCCCCCACACTTAAGTTTTGCTAGTCCCTAGCAAACTAGTGCAATAAACCTAAAAACAAAAAATGTTAGTCCTAAACTAATGCAAATATTGATTCCACTTTCTTAGGTGTACGACGGCACTTAGCATGTGACGTAAGCCTTTAAACCTTTATATGTCTACAAAGGAGGTGTTATATTCACCTGAGGGTTTACTTAACTAGAACGCTACCCGCAAACATTATGAAATTGACTAGAAATATCATCTTTAGAAAACAGAGTACATCTAATAACAAGAGAATTTAATTCACAATTTCTAATCAAGTGCAATATAAGTTAGTAAAAATACAAAAGCCATATAATTCAAATAGACCATGCACAAAATCACTCCAATCAATAATGCAATCTTTAAGATCAACATACCTTTGATAATTTTGACAAGGAAAACTTACCATAAGCTTGTATATACATCTATCTCCAAAGAAAAGTAATATCATGGATATTTATCAAAAATTAGAATGGGTTAAAAGGGTGGCTTATTTTTAAGAAAACAAGGTTACTAACCTTAGAAGTATTCATGATTTAGGGGTTACTAACACTCTTATTTTTTCAGAGAGACAATACTTCCGCAATTCTATGCCTCTAATCCACTTTCCAAGGGTTACTAACTCCTTTTGTTTTAGAAAAGAGTGACAACAATTGAAAGGTTTTTTTTAAAAAAAAAAACAGAAGTATCTCTTCTCCTCTTTCATGAAAACACTTCTTTTAAAAAGATTTTAGCTACTCTTCATAGCCCCACACTTTATCTTTGACATATCCATGACATACTTCCATAAATGTACACAAGATTCAACACAAGTTCTATAAGTAATACACTTGTCAAAACATTTTTGGGTATGAGAAACCTTATCAATTACACTTCTCAATCAAAGAATGAAATTCGCATAAGAAAATTTGAAAAATATTTCCAATGAACTTTAAAACCAATCAAATATAGCACAAAACTATACTTTTGCAAATTAAATAAAAAATTATTAGAGAGTACTAAAACAATTTTTAAATTTTCTTCAAAAATTTTGAAAAATTTATCTCTAGTCAATAGAATAGAAAAATGGATCTTTAAAATAGACTAATCTCTCCCCCACACTTAAAAGACACATTGTCCTCAATGTGTGTGCTAGTGAATATTGACAAAAATTTCCAAATGGAATATAAATGGTGGGAGTGGTCAATTTGAGGAATAAAATGGATAGTGTTTAAGTTTAAGTGTTAGGAAAAAGTGAGAGAGTGTTTGGAATGGAGGTGGTTGATAGAGAATAGGAGGTGGGTGGTAAAATGGGTAATGATAGGTGAATGGTGGTGTGTTGGGTTGTTATCATGTTGACATGGGTGCCTGGATAGTTCTACCGGACGCCCATATGCAGTCAAGTTGGAGGTTCTGTCATGTCTGGGAAAGCGGCTGGGTGCTTGGGCACTGAACCTGGGTACCTGGGCATTTCTGCTGGTACCCAAGAACAGTCGAGGTTTCGTCCTCTTTCAAAATTTCCTTTTCCATCTTGACTTGATCAACCTAATAATTCTGATGCAATGTGACTCCTAATTCTAATCAAACAAATATCCAATGATTTGTAAAAATTCTAGAATCTAACAATTCATGAACACTTGCTTTTTTCATGACCAAAATCTTCTCTTGTTGTTAAGCTCTTTAACCAATGAAAGTTATGTGTATGTGATGCATGAAACAATTTAATACAAGATCTATCAAAGATTACAAATGATTTGCGAAAATTCATAACTCAAAAGCAAGCAAGTTAATTTGTTGTCATTTTGTTGTTAACGAGAAATTGTTATTAAGCAAGCAAGTTAATTTGCGTTTCCAAGCTGTTCTGAGTCAATAACGATTTGTTGTTATTTTTCTCTTACTTTCAATCAAGAACAGCTTGGAAACGCAAATTTAGGAAGACTTGTCTAGGATCGATGATTTAAATGCTTCAGTGTGATTTTGATCAAATCCCCACAAATTGCTCTGATCTTTAATTCACTGCTCCGCGCACCAGATTCACGTTTTTACACCTCTTTGTCAATTTCAGCAAATTGACTGGTACGCCCTCAAGCGGTCATAAAGTTTTTAACACAAAAACTCTCAAAGAGATTTTTGGCGCAACACTATTATTTTGGGTGAATGAAAATATTAATTGTAAAATCAATTTATCCAACCAATCAATTTTGGACAAATGTCAGAAGTAGAAAAGCTAAATGTTGAGCATACAACAGTTTCAGTATAATTTTAATATATAGGTATAGAGGTATAAATAGATAGATAGATAGATAAATAGATAGATACATAGATAGATAGATAGATAGATAGATATGTATAGATATAGATATAATAGATAATAATATATTATATTATATATAATATATATATATATATATATAATCTATACTATATATAAAAGTACGAGTTTTGTGAAACTTTTGAATCGACCATTATACCCTCATTTTTTTATTATATTTCTTAAATGCC
>AWWV01015761.1:0-40617 GCA_001974805.1 Corchorus capsularis | reverse complement strand
AGTTTAATGTATTATGATTAAAATTTATTATTTCCCTAACGTGCAATTATTTTATTTGATTTATAATTAATTTTTTTTGCTAGATAAATGTAACCCTTAATGTGAGTTTAAATTTGCTATTTTACTTTGTTAATAATTTTCTTTGTGTGGGATGATTTCTTTTGTTACTTTGATAGTAAAATCTAATTTATATACAAATGGGCTGGTCGGGTTGGATTTGGGTTCGGTTATCTGGGTTAGGTTAGTTTCGGCTTAAGGAAATTTTAGGTTATAAGAGTGTTTTAGGTTGGGTTGGATTCGGGTCGCTCAAATGTAGGGTCATTTGGGTTTGGGTCAATTTTGGTTCGGATCTTATTCAGTTTCGGGTCATATGGTTCAGATAATTTCTGGTTTGAGCCTCCGATTGTTAGATTCAATTCTTTTCAGATTCGGGCTATTTAAATATAATTAATCTCGATTCGGGTAATTTCGGATTAATCTCTCGGATTGATCTGATTCGGAATGATTCAGGTTTAGGTCGGTTTCGGATTAAGTGGATTTTTTGGTCGAATCGGGTTGGATAAGGTTTGGCTTCAGGCGATCGAGTCGGATACCCGTACTCGAGTGAAATTTTGTCAGCTATAATAATAAGCTTCTTTAGGATAAAATTAGTAGTATACTTAAAATTTTAATTTTAATTGAATTTAAACATATTAGGTCAATATATATATATATATATATATTATTTTATATATCTAAGAACTCATATAATGAGAGGATCGCCGGATCACGGGTCGACCCGAAATCAAATGAACAGTAGAAATCAATTAAAATAGAACCGCTGGATTCTTTCAATTGACGGATGGGATTCAGCCACGTCAACAGGTTCTAAACCACCCGCGCTTCCCCTCTCGCTGCCCGGCCCGTTTTTATTCGCGATATGCTTCTTCCCCACGATTGCAGCTCCTCGCTTTTGACTTTCGCCCCCAATTTTCCGCTGCTGCTTTTCGACTTTATCCCTCATTTGATGCATTGATCGATTTCCTCTGCTTTCTATTCTCTGCCTCATTTTCGCTTTCATCGATTTCCTTCTCCGATTCATTTTGGGTTTCATCGATTTCCCTCTTTTCACCCATCTCCTCTTTGAACTCGATCTCCCTCTCCAGGTCTGTCTCTTCATCCTCTTTTCTCTTCTCTTTCCTCTTATTTCTATCCTCTTATTATGAGAACACCAACGTTTTTTCTCTCACTTTTCGGATCCATTCATATCTGTCGGGGTTCTTTGTTTTTTCCTTCCTCAAGAGCTCTCTGCCACCATACCCTTCGAAGTCAGCAGAAAGTGGCGGACCAACCGTCGCCAACCTACGAGAGCCCGCCGTCCGACCATTTGCAGTCCCTTTCTGTCAACTCTCAGCTGTCTTCCTCCTTTTCTTCTTATTCTTCAACTCAGTGAGTTGTTTTCGGTGAGTTTCAAATTTTTGGCTTTTTGTCGAGGGAATTGGGTTTTGTAAATTGATTGTTTTGATTGTGGTGTTAGGTTGAGTTTAGAAGAGATATTCCAGGTGAGAAGAGGTCTTGGATAAGAATGTATTTAGGAGGATGAGCTTTTGAAGCTTCTCAGACACAAGCCTGAGCCTATTCGCTATCATATTTTTTGGCTGTCTGGTGGAATGCGTGTTGGTCAGGTAATCTTCCACATGAATGGGGATCAAAGATTTTGTATTTTATGGATATTCCTTTCATTCGACTAAATTTATCAATTTATTTAGGATGCACTTGCTGATCATAGATTTTGATTTTTAATTGTCTCCTTTTCAACCCTTTCTTTAATTTTGTTAGTAGCAATATTATTAATTTATTATATCAGTTAATTACAATATTTAATTAGACAAGTTAAAAATAAGTTAATATTCCGGGTTAAATCCAATTAAACCGGTAGGGAAAGAATCGCAAAAATATATGTTGGAGAATAAGTTCTCTTCTTTTGTCTTGGAGTATGTATTGTTTCATACATGGTTTTGCTTTATTAATCATCTTTCCTTCATTCCTTTCATTTGTTTTGTCCTGGTAGGAGTGCCCTGAATTATGATTCATGTGTATATAATTATACAAAGACACTTAACAAGAAGACTAATTATTATGTATACAATAATATCACTGATAGTACAAGCGTTTTGTGGTGGATTTGGCATCAGGACCCTCATAAGAAGTTAGATTTTATCCACATTGAGTTGAAGCGTTTAGTGCCTTCTCTACTTAGACTAATTGATGCTTTTAATGTTTAATGCTTTTTCTTACATCTAAGCAAGTCTTGATTATGTCAGATTTGCTTCTTACCTTCATTGTTTAATCCATTATTTAAATATTTTTTCTCTTTAAATTTCATCCTTATGTCAGTGTTCCTTATAACCAGTGTATATGTAACTTATCCAAGTAAGGTTATCAAAGTTAAGGCCTGAGAGATACTCTCTTGAATTATGAGTATACAATTATAATCATTGCCACCCCATGTGCGTTTGATACTTCCATTTTCCTTTCTCACTTTTCCACTTTGCTAACGGCCTTTTTCCATTATTTGTTTATATTCAGATCAAGAAGCTTCCAGCTTTGTCTATATGGTCCAGTAGAGAATTTTTTACCTTCTTTGCTTCATTTCTTTGAAACAACATAAGAAGTCAACGATAAGTTACTCCTTCAACCGGCTGAGGTATAGGATTTTATGTCTGTGTCTATACTTTTTGAAATACTATATACTGCTATATATATATATATGAGAAGAGTGAGGAGGAACAAAATGGTGACACATCACATTCCTTGCAATCAATGCTAAAGTCATGCATGGCATTGTAGGAAAATAATTTCTTGGTTTGACTAACTTTTTTTTTCCCAGGATAGTGATATGTTAATTAACATTGAATTTAGTTCAGTGGTAAATTGGAAGTGCTTAATAAATAGACTACAATCTTCTCTCACTTATGATTCTGGATGTTTTCCTTTATTTTCATGTTGAAGATGCTAATTAGAGGTTGGGAAGATGTTATCTTTATTGATTAAAGATTTACGCTTTGCTGTACCCAATTGCTTTCCATTTCTATAAGCATAAATTTGGTATAGCAACATGCCATCCACTATGATTTAGTTTCTCGATTTTTAGATTTGGTACAGCATTCTATGTTATATATGTTTTAAAGGCATTTTTCTTTGTCGTGTTCTTCAAGCTGTATTTTAGAAACTGCAGCATCCGAATGCTACTAGCATCAGGCAAACCTTTTGCAATGAGACTCGATGGAACTATACGATAGTTGCTAGAAGTGTTGCATGTGATTGTTTTGATGGCAACAACACTATTTGTCATGTTACTCAAATGTATGAACTCATTTCTTTCTGTAATTCACTCTATGAGAAATGTTATTGATTCCCAAGACCAATGTTATTTGGGGTTGCTAGATCCTGATTTTATTAATTCCTTTTTGATCTTTGGCTATAACAGTCTGATTAAGGGCCACAAGTTGACTGGAATTCTACCACCTGAATTGGGAAATCTTACTCATCTGCAAGCAATGCAAGTGATTTGGATTTGTTTTCCCACATAAGGAATCTTATGGCTCATTAATTCGTTCTAAATGAGCTTAGGATGCCAACCCTTACTTTTAATGCAGATATCTGATTGACTTTTTCTTCCATTGTTGAACAGTGATTTCACTCGCAGCTATCTTAATGGATTGATTCCATCAAGTTTGTCTCAACTCTCTTCTCTTACCATTTTGTAAGCCCATTCTTTCTATTTCTATATGTTTCTTATTTGATCATTTAGCCATTAATAAACTCATATTTTTGTAACTGCTGCAGCTAAGCTTTGGGGAACCATCTTGGTGGTTCAATTCCTCCAGAAGTTGGTGATATTTCTACACTTACTGAGCTGTAAGTCATGATATATAACCTCTCTTCATAATTGAAAGGATTTGTTATGATATATTGATTCCAAATTAATCTTCATTTTCAGGGTTTTGGAAGATAATTTGCTTGGAGGGCCTCTTCCTTCCAACCTCAGAAATTTAGGCTGCTTGAGTAGACTGTAAATTCTTTTTCTCAACCTTAATATTTCACACTTGATTCTATTTTCCTTTTGATACATTTGCTTTTCCTGAATAACTCTGTACTGTAAAATCGTTTTATTTTACTGATATATTTATGGATGTTTCACTCTTTGGCCTGATTTCCCTATGGAGTTCTGTTCATAGATTTAAGTTTTGTTGTTTTATAGGTTTTGGGACTGACATGGAGAGTTTGGGATGCAAAAGACAAGGTTCAAAGTCTGCAAAAGAAGATGCAGAAGTAATGGGCAATAACGTCAGCTTTCCTTCTATCAATTTAGGTATTAAATTGAACATTGCAGGCTTATAATTACTCTCAGTATGCTAAGGAAAAAGACCTGAAATTCATGCTCACTATATTTTGTTGTTCTTGGATTGCAGCTAATTGGAGTAGAAAAGAGAGTTAGAGAATGTGCTTTAAGTTTAATATTGCCTCAAATATAAACTTATGTCGATGACCTTCTTAAGGTATTATCTATTGAGTTTCATATTCCTTGCTTTCTCTCTCTCTCTCTCTCTCTTCTTTTTTTTTTTCTTATAAAAAAATTATTTTGGATCTGTTTATGGTTTTATATTCATAACGAGATGTTTGACTTGGATGTTCTTGGGAATTGTCTCATAGGTTGTTTAGGCGAAAATAATTTCAGATTTATGTTTATGGTTTAGGTAAGAACTTATTCAAACTGATAATTTTTGAGGACCCTTATGCACCATAGTTGTCACTAAATGTGCATGATGATTTCATTGATTGTTGCCTAATACCAAGTTTCCTTTGGATCATTATAATCCATTAGTTGATTATAGTAATCTTACTAATATTAAAGCTTAAAAGTTGCTGAATTGGTGGCATATGTATTCTTTCCATGGCAATTACTTTAAAATTTCCCACTAAGGTCAAATAGATACTTGAGTATGTTTGAAAGCTAATCAGAAAAGATAGCAAAATAGATTTCTAGAATTAATTATGCTACTAGATTAAATGTCTGTTTGCTATTTATGTTTATTTGGGGCTAATGATATATAGCAGAAGCCTAAGATGAGATTTAGTATTGACAACAATAAACATCGGTGTTCTTAGTTATATCCTTTCCAGCTGATAGGTTTGCAGGAAATTGCCATTTAATTACTCCATTCTCTGATTTTGTGGACTGGTGCTTATTTAAATTTATTTAAAAGTTATTTTCTTCAGGACATTAAAAGAAAAGTTATTAATCAGTCAATAAGTTAGGTTATGAATTTCAAGATATATTTGACTTGGATCATTTCATCACATCACTCAGAGATGAGGTTTGTATATATAGATCATGATTAAGTTTTTTATTGGAGTATGCTCTGGCTATCATGTGCAGATGAATTTCAAGATATTTATTTTTTGGGTAATAAAAGGAATTTCTAGATATTTATTTCATATATGGTTTGACCACCACAATTTATCATGCATTAGTCAGGTAGCAAAATGTCTGGCCAAAAAAAAAGGGGGTAGCAAAATGCTGCTACAGATTTTTGGACTAATTTTCATGGTGGTTTCTTTTAAAAAAAATCTACACAAAGAGGGAAAGATAGCTTTCCAGTGAATGTTGCCCTTTAGATCTATGTTTAAGATCTTTATTTATTAATTTCTTACAGCCATTATCAACTTGCATGCTACAATAAAGCTTTTTGTTTTATTTAGTGTTATTATCCATGATTGGTTGAATCGTTGCTCTTTCTACTCTCTAACTTGAACTTCCTCTTCTCTTCATTTTCTTTTAGGCTGGAAGCAAAACCGTTGATCTGTAATTGACAACAGTATGAAGCACCAACCATGTTGAGTAGAGTCCAAGTGGTATAGGCTTCTAGGACAGGTATATAGTTCAAGAGATTATAAAAGAAATGCCTAAAAGTAGATCAATAAGTCCTTTTTCTCTTCTCCAACGACTCCTCACCTTCTATGCATAACGCATACCTTTTCATTACTGCAGCAAGTACTTTGGGTAACGCAGAAGGGCAATTTTACTTTTATTACATTATCCTTTGTTTTTGTCAGGTATCATTCATTGGATTCTTTGAAGCCATCAAGATTCATCAGCAAGCCTTTTTGTTTGCTTTTGTTTGTTTTGTTTTTTTAATTTTGATATCACTGATAGTCTTTAAGAGAGGAGAAATTTGGTCGTAGTTTCATTCCTCAACTTCTATCAGATTTTTGTTTTCATCTGAGGAAAGGGAGGAGAGGGAACATGACTTTGATATGGATTGAATTGAACTTCTCAGATTGAATTGACCTTCTCAATTTCTGATATGTCATTTTTTCTTTAGTTTCTCATTCTCATGGTTCTAGAACTTGGAGCAGTTTTTCAAGTAGATATTTCAGTTCTCTTATTTTGATATGGATTAAATTGAAGCTAATTTATATTATTTCATATATGCTATAAATAATACTGTGTTTATTGACTTATCCAAGAAAAAAAATACTCATTGACTTATCCAAGAAAAAAAAATACTGTGTTCATTGTCAAATTTGTTTTATACTCGTGTCTGTTTTGATCGTGATCCGGTGTTTTCCATTACTATTTTCAGTTTTCGCTTTCTCATAGTTGACTTTGGGAAGTGAATCTTTGTCTCAAATTTATATGTATTATATTTTTCCTAAAAAACTTGGTATGATATCACTTGAGCATTTTATTTATAAGTGAGAATATGGTCAGGATGATGCTTGATCTGAATATTTGACTGCTAAATGTTGTCCGTTATTAGGCGAGCTAATGAGTTGATTCCCTCATTCCGGGAAGTGAATAACACGCACAAAAAAAAAAACGATTATGTGTTTTGAGCAGTGTACATACAATAAGACTGAAATAAATTGCCAGTGTTTAATTGAGTAGCTTAGTCTTGAGGTCTGCTTTTCTCTTTATTGTTTTATATCTGACTTAATTCATTGGCATCTACCATTCTCTCATCCCTCCATTTCTCGGTTTCCTTACCGGCTATGTCTACTTTTTTGGGATTGCCTTTGTTGATGGTTTCACATTTTTACTTTTTGTTCTTTTTGCAGTGCTCTGCAGTGGCTCCAACTCTGTCATGTTATTTGGTTCGAGGCCTGGTTTGTTCTCCTTTTCTTGCGCTTCTTTTGTTTTTTAGATTGTAATTTTCATGTGCTGTCTATGGTTATGGTTCCTTTGTGATATCTCGTTGTCTTGGTTAATTTGCAGGAAAGAATAAGCTACTAACAAAATTCTCCTGAACTACTTCATCAGACTCTAACAAATAAATCCAGCACGCCCAATTTTGTACTTGCCTATGTGGTTGGTTCAAATTATACTTATATTATAGGTTCAGATTTGAAGGTTAATGTTGTTGGGCTTGAGCCCTGTCTATGTTCAGTCATGATCTGTCAAAATTCTCTCCTCAGATTAATATCTAAGAAAAACCTTAATAGTTTGCTAACGATATTTCGTGGTAAGTGGGGATCTGGAATTATAGTACATGTTTTCCTGTCTTAACTCTGTCTAGATATATTTGAGCTTCGATTCTGATAGTTCGGGCACTATGTGAATGTGATTTGTAAATGCAACAAGCAGCCATCTGTTAGATTGAGTTTCAAGTGTCTGAGTTATATTGGTTGGTGCATAATGTTAGATGACTATGATTCATACCACCCAAAACCATGGAGACTTTAGAGTTTACAGTTCATTCCATTCCCCCCCTTTGTGTTCTCCTCTTCTTTGTGTTCTGATAGTGCTTATCTTATCGTTTTGATTGTTGTTGCCTGTATATGGACGCTGGCCGTTCTTCTCCATTTGAGAGACTCGCCGATGCGGACTCTTTCCCACCTGGATTTGATCCTGCTACTTCTGCGAAGCAAGTGAGGCCGTGCAAGAGACCTCGGTCTCTTTTCGTTTCTTTTCTTACTTTCTCATCTCAGCAAAACCTAATGCAAGTGTCATCTTCATGCAGGATAATTTTAGTAGACTTCATGAGAGGAGCAAAGAAGCACCAAAAACAACGAAAAAAATTACTCGACTTTTCCCTAACAAAGTGACAATCTAGTTGCCTCAAGTAAGTTTGTCTCAGTTTTAGCATCAATTATCCAGTTGCAAATATTGGAATTTATAATTTAGTTTTCCTGAATCATGTCAGGATGAAACTTTACTTTTGGACTAGAAGCAGCAGTTAGAATAGAACTAGACATTGAAACTCTTAAAGCACAGTCAAACATTGTTAGCATTCGATCGGTGAGTTTTGCTATCGTGCTTTGTTGTCTTCAAGTTTGGCACTTCATGTTTCTGCTAGCGAGTTATTTCCTTTTAAGTAGAAGAAGTTTCTTTCAACCCCTCCCCCTTTAAAGTAGATAGAAGTTGCCCGATATGTGCCTTCGTTATATTTAGAAACTAATAAATTGTTCAGTTATTTGATAATTTAAACTGCAAGTATCTGTTAAGGGAATCTTATTACAATTTTCTGCTATCAGGTTCTCAATCGAAATTGTTTGGATTGCCCTGATCGGGAAACTCTTTGCATTAAAGATCAAACCCTTACAAATTAGAGTTAATATTCTTAAATTCCTTTTGATAAACTTCATATCATACCAGTTGTATATTCTGTTTTTCTTAATTTCAACATTTTTAACATTTTCTTTCATTTTGACTATTTAACAATCCAGTTTTAAGCCCCTTAATTCCAGGGAGCTTGCAGAGGATGGATACTCTGGAGTTGAGGTTAGAGTTACCCCCATGAGCACTGAGATCATCATCGGAGCCACCCACACTCAAAACATTCTCTGTATTTTTCGTTCAAACTAATTTGTTTACTTCAACTTTTTTTTCAATCTGGGTTTTTAGTTTATGATTGGGGGATTATAGGCGAGAAAGGTGGGAGGATTAAGGAGCTGACCTCTGTGGTTCAGAAGCAATTCAACTACACATGTAGGCCTAACTTTAAAAAAAAAAATGAAGAAGAAAGAAAAAGAAAAGAATTACTTAATTTTATGAATCAAACACGTCATTTTAATTGGTCAATATGATGCAAATGAAAAAAAGGATTGATTTGGTGATGGCCGGTGAAGAGAAAGATGGTTGCTGCGGTGGTTTTCGGAAAACCAAATTACATCAAGTCATAAGATATTGCTTTTAAGGGTAGATCCGTAACTTTTATTTCCTTCTTTGTAATTTAATTAAATATTATTTCCTTATTAACAATTATTAGTTTTTATAGTGCCAATCAATCATTATTCTCCGGTCCAGAATACTAAAATGAAATTATCCCTACCAGATTGGCCTGATCTTACAATTAAATTTATACTGACATTAAAGAAGTCTTTTTGTTGCATAGATTCTATTCCAATGCCTTTAAATTTCCTGGTTTTCTTTCCCCTTTGGAATTTGACCAACTCTTAATTCAAATAAAGGTCATTATATTTATACTGCACTGAAAGGAAGGACGTTAACATTATGAGAAGACGGAATAAATCATAGTGCTGCAACCCTATTGTACATACTTTTTTATTGTAGATTTTTATTAACCTCTACACCATCCCTATATTCGGCAATTTCATATGGACTTTGAAATGTTGTTCTCAATCTTTCTTCATTGAACTTAAGCCCAACCTTTTGTCTCCTGCAGGAAAAATTTACAAGGCATATATTCCCTGTTGGTTATTCCCTATTGTCCTTGGGTTTGCACCCCTGCATTGTTTAAGTTTTTAACCTGCTTTTTAAGGTTAATCAAGGTTTCGACCATCGATGTTCATCTTTTAATACTTCCAAGTTACTTCCCAAATACTTGCAAGTGGACAAAAGTAATGCTGCCATTAATGTGTCATATGTACTCTATTCTACTCCTCCATCAACCATTAGTATAGCCGGCCCCTTTTGCATGCTTTACTTTTATATGTTTAACTAACCTCCATTTAGTCCTTTGACATGCTCGATTACACATATTAGTAAATAGCCAACCAACGTGTTCTGAAAACACAACCCATGTTGACCCACTTCACAAGTCAACCATTTAAGGTTTTCCATCTCCATAAAAATCTGTCACCATTGGGCTTATTTGGACCGTGTCGTATTTTCAACCCATTCTTGATATTGACACGCACAATTTTACCTCCTTTCTTAGCTACTGTCTGTCTGTAATTCCGGTAAATATCTTCTGGACTTTCAACAAAGATATGCTCTAGCCTTTGCATTGCATTTCATTCCCGTGTTCCTTTCTTTCCTATTCTTAAGGTGTCATAACGAATGATATGGTCACAATCAGTGCGATTTATCTATAATCAGATGCAATCCCTTGATATTAGCTATGTCACAACAAAGCTGACCTCTTTTTGACAATCTAACAATTGATATTGCAATACCATTAAATTGCTTCACCATTAACGTGTTGCAAACCCCTCACCCGCGGCGAAGCGCGGGCAAAGTCCTAGTATATATATATATATTATTATAATAATATATATATATAATAGTAATAAGAAGATATATTGATCACTAGTGAATTTTGTTGAAGAAACTGATTTGAAATAAACAAAAAATTAGAATTCTTAAATAGTAAAAATTGATAGATCATTCTTGGGTGGAAATATAATTTCACATATTTGTTAGTTTATTTACAACTTCCAATTTTGGCAACGTGTAGTCCCTAACATCAGGAGTTGGGAGCAGCCGCAGAACACAGCCCCCAAACTCCCAAAAACCTCAAATATCCATGGACTCATCTTTTCATTTTTCAAGCAAAACATAATTCTTTTTCTTTTCTTTAAAAAAAAAAAAAAACTAGCTAAAACCCTCGCCACCCAAAAACCCTAACAACCTCTCAAATGTAATCAAAATTCTGAAAGAGATTGAAAGCGAAACCCCTGAAGAGCGATTACTAAAACATTAAAACAAAATGCCCTGTTACGCAGCTATATTTCAGGGATATCTGAAGACAACCGCCATGTATCTGAGACCCACTTCTCTGTATCTCAACAACAGCCCTAATAACCTCTTAAAACCTTCTTTCTTCTCCTCCTTGTCCAGGGCTCAACCTGCTGTTTCTTTCAGGCGTTTCCATTTGAGGCGTGGCCTTGTCAGGTGCTCTGCTTCTCGGCCTGCTGCTGCTGCATCTTCTTCTAAGACTATTGGTTTGGATTGGAGGAACATTTCCTTGCCTTATTTGCAGCAGCAAAGCTCGAATTATGGCCGCTATGCTTACCAGGATGTTTCCAGTGATGAGTCAGACCTTGAATTCGGGTCTCCTCAGTCTCAAATGGTTGGTTTTCTAGTACCCTGTTCTTGAATTTGTTTTCGTTTATTTTTTTTCCTCTCCTGTTCTTTGTTTGTATGGTTGTTGAGCTTGTGATTAGAGGGTTTCTGATACCCCTTTTCATCATATTACAGGGTGTTGGTTTTTGCAATTGAAAAAAAAAAAGAATACTTTTCAATTGCTTATTGAGTCAATTATTGGTTAAATGAATATGCCTTTTGTTTGATGTTTGATAATTTGAATTGGATTTTAGTTTGGAATGGTTAGTTTACTGACATAAAAGTTGGAACTGCTTCATTGGCCCTTAAATTACTAGTATCTCCTGGACTTAGCTGCTTCCTGCTGATGAGAATGTGTTTTCAAAATGCCAACTTAGCTAAGCAGATTACTGAACTGTTTTTAATGTCAATTTGACTTTGAAGCTTGAATCTGTCAGTCTGCAATGTGAAATTTCATCTAATTGTAAATTTATTTTTGGAATTAGAGTTACATTATTTTGTTTGGTTTTATTAGGATGTCTGATTCTTTTTGTAAGTATGGTGAATATATATGTTAATAATAATTAGCTGAAAGTTGTAGTTTGCCATACTGACAGTGGATTTTTTCTAAGTTTTGTGCCTCAATTGATCTTTGGTTTTATATCAATTGCAGTACTCTTCTCAGTTCTCACTTAATTACAATTAAGTTGTTAGTTTCCATCTTCTGCCTATTGATGGTTGGCTGCTGTATTTTTTTTTGGTTCATTTTGGTTAGGGTGCTTCAACTCTTGATAATATTGATGAATGGAGATGGAAATTGACTATGCTTCTCCGCAACGAAGATGAGCAAGAGGTGGTATCAAGGGAGAGAAAGGACAGGCGTGACTTTGAGCAACTCTCAGCTCTAGCAACCAGAATGGGTTTACACAGGTATCTTAAATTTGTTCATTGCATGGATGTTAGTATTCTTTTATTTCTTTATTCTTTTTCCTATTTTTCTTCTGTCATGTATGTGAATTCTGAAATACGATATGTCTTGGCAGCCGTCAGTATGCAAAAGTAGTTGTTTTTAGTAAACTTCCACTGCCGAATTATAGATCTGATCTGGATGATAAGCGGCCACAGAGAGAGGTACTTCTGTTTATTGCTTGCTTATTTAGTTGCCCTTGTCCATATATGCTTGGAATGAACCTGATATACTTGAGCTCTTCATAGACTTGTACAGAATTATTCATAAGGTCTTTGCTTGAAATGGGCAATTCCCAAATCAAAGTCTCTGAATCTTTATTAAAAGTATTAAATATTGTATCTTATTGCCCATCATGTTCTTCCTTAATGTTTTTATTTTACTATCAGGTGATCTTGCCTCTTGGCCTGCAAAGAGATGTAGATTTTCACCTTAGAGCTTACCTGTCTCGTAAGGCTATGAGCAGTGGTAGCTTTTCAGATAAACCTTTGCCAGCATCAAGTAGTGGTGGAAGAATTTCTGCAGATGAAGTATCTATTGAACAACAAGAGCCTTTTACACAGAATAGTATTGTCATGGAGAGAATTCTTAGGAAGAGAAGTTTGCAAATACGGAATAAGCAACAAGAATGGCTGGTTTGTTTTCAAGATTGCTTTTTATCCAACTCCAACATACTAATCCTAAGTCCTTTATGGAATGTAGCTCCTTTTATGTTTGTTATTAAGATAGTTCCTGCATAACCATGTGTCAAATTCTTTTTGTGGTGGGTGTCAATGTACTGTTGGTCATACTATACTTTCAATTCTTTTTTTTCTTCCTTTTTGCATTAGGACTTCAAACATTTAGTTCCTAGTAAATTTGGATAGACAGAGAATGTTCACTCCGTGTGCATATGATTCTATATGTTCATATGGAAGGCTCATAGTATTGTCCTTCACAATTTGGAATAATCAGTGCATGTTGAATTTTTGTGTGGCTTACTTTTTCTGAAATAATGATTAATACAGCTTGCCTCTTTGACTTTCTCTTTCTGCTAAATTTTCTGCATTTCTCTTATGTAGTTTACGTACAATCATATCCCTTCTTTTACTAGTTGAAATGTCCGCTAATACTATCTTCTATAGGATTCTCCTGAAGGCCAAAAGATGCTTGAATTTCGTAGAAGCCTGCCTGCATATAAAGAGAGAGATGCATTGCTAAATGCCATCTCACAGAATCAGGTGATTTTGACGTTTATTAAAATTCACCATTTCTTTCCTACTTTTACCATCATGTTTTCAACATATTTTCTGAACTCTGATAAAAAAGTATTTGTATGTAGTGATTCATTGAAATTGTTATTTGTACTTGTTGCAATTTACTGATATTGACATCCCATAAAAAGTAATGATGTGTCAGGATTTTTTTTTTTGGTAACCTAATATTTTTTATTACCATTTTGCTTAAACCTTACATCCATAATTAAGATGTAGAAATATCAGATGTACCTTAGGATTTAGGATTGACAGTTTAAGGGAAGAAGGCAACAGGACAGGGCGCTTTCTTTTAAATGCATTCATGCTATCATGGCCGCCAACATTGTTTAAGAAAGTTCTTAATATTGCTTGTTGTGTATTCTCGTATTCATGATGAAAGTTATTGGTTCTATGTTTTGATCTTGTAGGTGGTTGTTGTCTCTGGTGAAACTGGTTGTGGTAAGACCACACAACTTCCTCAGTACATATTGGAATCTGAGATTGAAGCTGCTCGTGGAGCTTCCTGCAGTATCATATGTACTCAGCCTAGAAGAATATCTGCTATGGCTGTTTCTGAAAGAGTTGCTGCAGAAAGAGGGGAGAAATTGGGAGAATCTGTTAGTTTCTGCATTCTGTTATGGATCTTGGTTTAAAGACTCATGCTTCTAATTTATTCTATTATATTGGAATATTGAGATTAATTTGTTATATTATCTCTTGAAAGGTGGGTTACAAAGTACGCCTTGAGGGAATGAAAGGGAGAGATACTCGCCTACTCTTTTGTACAACTGGCATTTTACTACGTCGACTACTTGTTGACAGAGACTTGAGAGGTGTAACTCATGTAATTGTTGATGAGATCCATGAGCGTGGAATGAATGAAGGTAAGTTTGGCTTTTAGTTCTGACTGAGTTTTATTCTGTTGTCATATTCTTTTTAGGGGACACTAACAATTGGTTGAATGTCTTTCAGATTTTCTTCTTATTGTCTTGAAAGATCTCCTTCCTCGTAGGCCAGAGTTGAGGTTGATTTTGATGAGTGCAACCTTAAATGCAGAGCTCTTTTCTTCTTACTTTAGTGGTGCCCCAACACTACATATCCCAGTAAGTTCTTCTATTTTGATTTGCATGTTGTAACTAAGTATTAGGATGCAATCCCATTATGCTTCTTAGTAATGGAGTCTTTTCCATTGATGATTTCCTGATAACATTTACTAATATTAACTGGTCAGTAATGAATATTGTTGTCATCATGTGTTATTGAGGTGACAAACTATGTAGTTAAGGATTCGAAATTCAAGTTTAGTGTATATTTTTAGAAGTTACAGCTTTAGTTGCCATAATTCAGTTGCATTAGTATATACTGGTGGACCAAATTCTTTCATGGTTCAGGTGCCTTTGTCATTTATGTTAATAAACTTGTTTGTAGAAGGTATGAACTATTTAATAGTGAATGAAAAATAAATGTTGATGGCCAAATTCTTACTTTTTTAATGTAGAATATTCTCATTGCACACTTAGAAGGCCTAGAGTGAAGCCTATTCTTAATTCCACAAGTCCTTTTGAAAATTTAAAGCATTACATGCAAGGCTCGTAGATTAAGGTCTATCTTGTCATTGAGTTGGGAACACAGTGGTAGGGTCCAAATAATGAGAGTGGTGGTAGTTAGACCAAAGTGGTGGCAAGTGTTTGGTAAAAACTACAATGGATTTGTGGTGGAAGCTTTGTGAGAATAAAATGACCATAAAGGTCATGCTATTAACGTAACTTGAATGATAAATATATTGGTAAACAAATTGGTGGTGAAAGTATTGATTTCCTTTTTGTCACACTCTGTTCTGCCTGGTGTTCTAGCTATATTTGGATAGTAAATAGAAAGCTGAGACTTGGTGACCTCCATCCTTTAAGGCATTAAGGCTGATGGAAATGACTGATTGAAGGGTACCTTTTGGTAGATTGGATTAGATGATTTTGAAGTTGGGAGGGTATCTTGACGAAGGGTCCCTTCTGCAGCTGCGATGATGTTTAATTCAACAAAAAGGAATTAAAATACGACAGTAATTGATTGGAAAAACAGTGTAACAAATATTCCAGGCTGGAACATAGCTACAATGAATTGAATAAGAAAATTAATAAAACTCGGAGCTTGGGGTTGTACTAACTTGAATGCCAATGTGGTGGGCTTATTTCTATTAATGGAATGAATGCTCATGAAGTTTAGAATTACCAATAACACAAAGCAATGTTTGTTGGAGACTGAATTAAGCTGGCTCCCCATTTTGTTTTAACAAGAATGCTCAGTAAGCCTCAGTTTTCCTTTTTGTTTCAAGTCAAATAATTGTTTCATTTCTTGCTGGCTTCTTGTGTTTACTTCGCTGAAATTGAAAAAAAAAAATTAATAATAAAAACCATGATCTGCATGCTTGATACTCTTTGAGTCTTGACTAACCTTGTTTTCTCTTCACACCCCAACACTTTTTTTTTTGGGGGTGTCTTGTGGTCTATTTTTGCTTTCAGGGTTTTACTTATCCTGTCCGAGCACATTTTTTGGAGAATATTTTAGAGGTGACCGGATACAGGTTGACTCCGTATAATCAAATTGATGATTACGGTCAAGATAAGACGTGGAAAATGCAGAAACAGGCTCAGTCGTTCAAGAAACGGAAGAGCCAGCTAAGTTCTGCAGTTGAGGTATTGAAAATCTTACTAGATCATTCAGTTATTGTTGCATGATTTTGGTTGCAAAAGTTGTCCTTGACTTTAAGGTGCCTGTTTTTGGAAAATCACCTTTTCCCTTGCATGTTTGGATAGGATGCCCTTGAGACTGCTGACTTTAGGGGGTATAGTTTGCGGACTCGGGAGTCTTTATCCTGTTGGAATCCCGACTCAATTGGTTTTAATCTCATTGAGCATGTTCTTTGCCACATCGTAAGGCAAGAGAGGCCTGGTGCTATTTTGGTTTTCATGACTGGTTGGGATGACATAAACTCTCTAAAAGAGCAGCTCCAGGCTCATCCTCTCCTAGGGGATCCTAGCAAGGTGTTGATGCTTGCATGCCATGGTTCCATGCCTAGCTCTGAGCAGGTGAATTCACTACCTTTCTTGTATATCTTATGTTTATAATTAGTACCACGGTTCATCTATGTAATGCAGGGAAGATATAAGGATGTCTCAATAGATACATTCGCTTCGTTTTTCTAAAAGATGGTGACGACTATTATTCAAAATATTGATTTTTTATTTATTTTTAAGTGTTTTAATTATGGTTTGCAAGGTGTTTGAGGTTTCCTTGTAAAGCTAAAAGAAAATATGGAAAGAAAATATGGGTGGAAATCTGGAGGCTGATGTTATTAATGCCTAAGGATTTGAGATGAAGACTCTACTGTGCATGCGCTGCACTTGGTTTGTATTTACTTTGTGGTCAAAAGGATGTCTATGATAGCCATTCATAGCTTGAAATAGCTACATGTGATTCTTCTTCTACTCTCTTGGCAGAAGATATCAGTAGTGATATTCATCTTAAATTTGACGTGAGGCAAAGGTGGAATAAGTGTATTCATTGCTTGATGAGCATAAAATATCTGATTGTTATTATGCTGCACATGCCTAAAATGTAGACCACCAAAAAATGATGGGATGGGAGGCTCATTTGTTGTGGAGAGGTTATATCTCCTTCCTTTGGATGAATCTGGTTATGAAGGGTTTAACTAGTTGGTGGACATTTATTGCCAAAAGTGAACTTTTTTGTCTTAAACTATCTTAATGACAATTTTATGCATTTCGTTCTTTTAAGACCCCATATTTATATATCTAGTATTATGTGGAAGAAGTCCAGTGTTGTTTGTTCTTCCTTAATTTCTATTTTTATTTTCAAAGATTATTATGCTTACGTTGTAACTTCCTTTCTAAAATGGACAACCAGTGTTTAGTTAAAGTTAGAACTACTTATTGTGTGTTGCTCATTTGTTTGAGAAAAAAATTTGTGATATTCATTTACGGCTCTTTGGTTTTTTACTATCCTTCTTTATATTTGCATATCTACTTCATGACGAAGAAGTCAAATTTTGTTCGAAACTTGTATTTTTGCTGACATTTCCTTTCTTAAAGGAATGACCATGGTTCATAAAAGTTTCATCTAGTTACTATATCTTTTACTCATTTGGATGGAGAGAGAGTGATGATATTCATTAACTTCTCTTTTGTTTGTTTGCCATCCACCATTTATAAGTTGCTCTTTCATGTCGTGTACAGAGGTTAATATTTGAAAAGCCTGAAGATGGAGTGAGGAAAATAGTTCTAGCTACTAATATGGCTGAGACTAGCATAACCATCAATGATGTGGTTTTTGTGGTTGATTGTGGAAAGGCAAAAGAAACATCGTATGACGCCCTAAATAACACTCCTTGTTTGCTTCCATCCTGGATCTCAAAGGCTGCTGCCCGGCAAGTAAGGCTTCTGATAGCTTCTTCTCTTTCTTTCCTTTTTTTTTTCACTTTTAAATTACTGTACCTAAACTGTTGGATTTACATATGAAGTTGGTTACCACATGTACAAAATAAATTTTATCCTCCAAGTGCATGTGTACTCATTTGTGTCGGAGTTCAATTTGCTAATAATATAGTTTGTTCATCATGTTTAGCGGGTTGGGTTGGTTCAAGCTGCTTTTGCTGGAACATGGTTCTTGAGATGCCACACAACTTCCTTTATATAAGTGTTTCATTTAAACATCTGAAACTTGAAACTTTACCTGGCCTATAAAAGGGCTGTGTGTATATAAGTATGCTTGACACTCATAACTGTAATCTGAATTAATTAATGCTTTATATTCATCCTGTCTGTGGCTATGATCTTTTCTGAACTAGTTTTGATTTTTTTGCTTTGTGATCACATACAACTTGCTGAACTCAACTGAGATTTCTTAAGAATGTATTGCTGTTACAAAAACAAAAAATAGAAAAACTATCTAATCTTTTTTTTTTCTTTTTCTTTTCCCCTTGCTGAATTGCATTTTCCAATTACTTAAAGAATTCGATTTCATTTTCCTTTTTTTTAGTGGTCCAAAATTTTCAAAACCAGTAAAAACTGTGGTCAGAACATGGTCGTACTAGGGTAAGTATGGTTAAGTTACTATGAAACCAGAATCTATGGTGATTTCCTTGGAAAGTAATTTTTATTTACAGTAGGAAATTGATAATTTTCTTCTACAATCTCATTATTTTTTCTGCCTAGAACCCACAACATGATGTGTAGACCATGAATCATATTAACTTATAAGAAATTTATGCTACTTAATGAAACTTAATTAGATTGATATGTTCTTTTAGCTTGAATTAGGCTTTATTATGTAAACTGTCATAATAGTTTCAGTTATTGTTCTTTAGAGAAGGGGAAGAGCTGGTCGTGTTCAACCAGGCGAGTGTTACCATCTCTATCCCAAATGTGTGTACGATACTTTTGCTGATTATCAACTTCCAGAGCTTTTAAGGACACCTTTACAGTCTCTATGTTTGCAAATCAAGAGTCTAGAACTTGGAGGTATCACAGAGTTCCTTTCTAGGGCATTGCAGCCTCCAGAACTTCTGTCGGTAATGTGCAATTTTGAGCTTCCTCCTATTTGTAGTTTGTTCTGGTCGCATTATAATTATGTAATGCATATTTGTTTATGCATTTGGCTTGTTTTATAGGTGCAAAATGCTGTTGAATATCTGAAAATTATTGGGGCTTTAGATGAAAATGAGAATTTAACGGCGCTAGGTATGAGAATTTGTTATTTTTAGATGACCATATCTTTTTGAATAACGATAAACATATTTTCCAAAGGAGAAACGATGAATTGTGGGTTGTGACCTCGCAGGACGCAATTTGTCAATGCTTCCAGTTGAGCCTAAACTCGGGAAAATGCTGATAATGGGGGCTATTTTCAACTGTTTAGATCCAATAATGACTATTGTCGCTGGGCTCAGTGTCAGAGATCCATTCTTGATGCCCTTTGACAAGAAAGATGTAAGTTTGTTGCCTTGTTCATAACATTATATTCTTTTTTCTTTCAAGTTATATTTTAATATGAATGTTTTCCTAGTATTTCATTTTCTTTTCAAATTTTAACGTGTTGTGTTTTTATTTCTTTTATGTTGAATGTATTAGTTGGATTCTTCTATATTGCCAACCACTTTATATTTTAACCTTAAAGAACTTCTGGACTGTATTTTTCTCCCCTATTGACTATCTCTTGGGTATAAGTTATCTACTTAAGTGCTCACATAATGGAGTAAGGTTAAGGTAGGCCATAGCCTATATGTTAGAAACTTAATATAACAAGCAAATTTTAATTGTATTAGCTGGAGCTACTTAAGTATAAACATAGCTAATTCAGATTTTATTCGCATAAATATCTTACAACATGAAATTACGGCATGTTCTATAAATTTATGAAAATTTTAAATTTCAACTATTTGATATTTTCATGCTTTTCGTATCTCACTTTAGAATCACTTAAATGGAAGATTTTCAATGAAAAAAGTGTTGAAATTCTGAAGTAGTTAAAAGCTTTAATGTATTCAATCAATTTTATGTAAGGAGAAAAAAATGATTTAATGCACTAACCTTTTGATCTTTTCCTTTTTATTTTAACTTTTACTGATTCAGTATTATAAATATTGAGAGGAGATACAATAACATCTACTTAGTATTAAAAATTTCAGTAAATAGCAAACAATTTTTATAGTAAACCTACAGTATTTTAATTTTTCAGACCTATAAATCGAGTACACTTAATTTTAACTATTGAGAGTTTTCAGTTTATCAACCTTTGGCTGTGTTGCCAATTGAGGTTGGTTGAGTTGGTAAGCACTCTTTGAGGCTTGTGGCATGCCCTGACCCTGGATTGCGGCAGCCTGACCTCACCTAAACTTTTATTTACCGAAAAAAAAAAAAAAAACCTTCGGCTGTGTCCTTTATGTATTAATTAAAATTTTTATTTTCAAATATTTTACAAATCCCAGCTGTATCTTTTACAATTAAATCATGCTATTCAGATGCGGAAGAATACGTTTATTCAAAAGAAAGGAAACAAAAGATGATTTTATTGAACTGCTCTATGTCATATATGCACCCTTTTAGTTTAGGCATATTTTGCTACTAGCTATATCAAATCCTGTCAGATGTGAGATCCACTGCATCTTTTCCACTTTTTAACATCTCTGATATTGATATTTCCATTTTGAAGTGAATTCTTTTAGTGGCATGCATGGCCGACTTAAATTATTTAAGCATTGATAAAGCGAGAAGCTCCTTTCCTTCGTTTTATTTTGGGATGCATAAATATAATTTAATTTTGGACTGTAGAGTTATGGCTATTTATTGATGTGAGAGATGAAATCAGAATTAGTTTATATATGGAATAAAGTTTCAATTCCTCATATACAGAAAGGCAGGGAGTATGACCTTTAAATGTTCTTGCTTACTCTTGCAGCTTGCCGAATCAGCAAAAGCCCAGTTTTCAGGCCAGGAGTACAGTGATCATATTGCACTTGTCCGAGCTTATGAGGGTTGGAAAGAGGCTGAAAGAGAGCGGTCTGGATATGAGTATTGCTGGAAGAATTTTCTTTCTGCACAAACTCTCAAGGCCATTGACTCTCTACGAAAGCAATTCTTTTATTTGCTCAAGGATACTGGTCTAGTTGATCAGAACATTGAAAATTGCAACAAATGGAGCCGTGATGAGCATCTCATACGGGCAGTCATTTGTGCTGGCTTGTTTCCTGGGATATGCTCTGTTGTGGTCAGTTGTGTAGCATTTCTCTTAAATATTTGATTTTCAGTTTACTTTATAGTCTTATTTATCAACGAAAATGGTTTCTTTCATTTCTTTATCTGGTTTTCTCTGGTTCTGACAATGATGGTACTTTTGCTAGCTCATGTCTTTGGCTGTGTTCATGCATCCATGTATAGATGGTTGTTTTTGTATGGCATGTCATGTGCATTTATTTACGCATCTCCATTCTTTGTTAATATAAATTTCTCACTGAATGTTCTGATTGGTAACAGTCATTAAAAGAGTATTTTTGTTTATTTGTCTGCTAGCCAAAAAAAAAAGGTTTATGTCTTATAGATTTAGCTCTCTTTTAGGGCCATGAATGACTTTTATGAAATATGTAGTTACGCAACTCTGTTTCCACAGAACAAAGAGAAATCAATTGCACTAAAAACAATGGAGGATGGGCAAGTTCTTCTATACTCGGTAATTTTCATTACATTTATTTTGTTCTTCTAATTATTTTTTATTGTTTCAGGTAACCTTGTTTGCGTGGAAAACAACTGTTCTCTGATGTTATAAGTTTCCATTGTCTTATTTATTTTCACATTTTATATTGTCTGCATTGTAGAATTCTGTGAATGCTGGAGTTCCAAAAATTCCATATCCATGGCTACTATTTAATGAAAAGGTCAAAGTTAATTCAGTATTCCTCCGCGATTCAACTGGTGTTTCGGACTCTGTGCTGCTCTTATTTGGAGGAAACATCTCTAGAGGTGGACTGGTAAGTTTACTAAATTCGATTGTTATTATATCTGGTTGGACCATTTCTTTCTTGTGAAGGTGCTCTGATGCTTCTTAATTCAGTTTTATTTTGCCATAAAATTCCCAATGAAACTTTTACTTGGTTTTATTAGGATGGGCATCTCAAAATGTTGGGAGGATATTTGGAGTTCTTCATGAAACCTGCTTTGGCTGATACATTTTTAAGCTTGAAGCGAGAGCTTGAGGAACTTATTCAGACGAAAGTAAGCATTTAACTATTTGCATTGGTGCAAATTTTTTTATCAGATATGAATTTAATGTTTTCGTTTTCATTTGCAAATTGCAATCAGATTTGCAAACTTTATAAACCCCAGTTTCTCTGGTGTATGCCCTTCTCTCCAATTAACTGCTAAATGTTAGCATCTTCATGCACTCATAACTCTACTTTTTCCGGGTGCTTATTGGCAGCTTTTGAACCCCAAGGTTGATATTCAGTCACACAGTGAGCTCCTCTCTGCTGTTAGGTTGCTGGTCTCAGAGGACCAATGTGAAGGCAGATTTGTCTTTGGACAACAGGTGCCTGTATCAAAGAAGACAGTTAAAGAGAAAACAGTAGATATGGTTGGGGGTGATAATCCCAAGAGTGAGCTGCAAACATTGCTTGTCAGGGCTCGACATGGAGCACCCGTCTACAAGACAAAACAGCTAAAGAATAACAAGTTTCGCTCCACTGTGATCTTTAATGGGCTGGATTTTACTGGGCAGTCTTGCAGCAGTAAGAAACTTGCCGAAAAGGATGCAGCTGCCCAGGCTCTGCTGTGGTTGAGGGGTGAAGATGATTCATCTTACAGGGCTAATGACCATGCATCAGTACTTTTGAAAAAGAGCAAAAAGAGGAGAAATTCATTTCATGATTTTAAGTAGAGTTAAGTTTATTACAAAGTATTTAAGTGATAATATGTGATTCACCTTTGAAGCAGAAAGATATTAAGGCTTGGTTGATAGTGGTCCTGATGCACCTCAATGTTGGAGTTCAATCTTTCCAAGTATGGTAGGCAAATTGCATAGTTATGAAGCTTATGACTTGCTGACCTTTCTGAAGGCTTGTTTTCAAATGGAATGACCCTTTAGAGGCAGAAGTTTGCTTAAAAGATCCTTTAGGGGCAGAAATTGGAGATTCCACTCACCATATCAGTTTTAGACACAAGGGCTCACATTGACCCAATTTACTGCTGTACAAGGTGAGCCCCGTTCCTTCATATATTGTATTGCTAGTGGTGTAGTCATAAACTACAAACAACAATTCTTTGTAGAAGCTAAGAGTTCGTTTGGAAGATGTAGATGTAAAGCTGAATGCATTAATATGGTTATTCATGTATTATTCCCACCACATTTTGTTTAAAGCCTGGTGGAAAGGCCTTAGATCGCTGCATGTAATAAACTTGTACCCACTGGGTGAAATCTCTTGCTGAGCCAAGTTGGTAATATATCTACACAGAAATTGATAAAAGAAATATACATCTTTAGACTTTGAGTTATGAACCATTGATCTTATGCAGATATTTTCCTTTCTTCTTTGAGATACTTATATTGATTTAAGTAGGGAGATCTCTGCATTACAGTTTTTAGTTATGATCATTGATTGATTGAGCTTGATGGTAAAAGTTGTTTGCTCTCAGTAATTTCTTATTAATTTCTGATACTCATCCTTAAGTTGGCATTAGTACACCTGGGAAATACATTTGGCTGATTTCTTCTAACTTGCTCTATATGTTTAGTGGTTTATACCAATTTATAGATGATAATGTTTCTAAATTATCTTGATAGACAGCAACACTGGTACCTTGTTCATGCTACTCTTCTGTGTATTATTTTGTGCAAAACTCCTTCAGCACTCTTTTTAGACTGTCTTGCAAAGCTTGTGGTACTTTTTTGATAAGAGAAATACAAGTCCCAGTAGTGCTTTTTTATATTTTTGATTCTGCTCTCTGAAACACATAGGATATTCATTAGGACTGCCTTCGTAAATGCTCCTCATGAGTAAGAACTCAGAACACCAGATGAAAAGGTAGTGTCTGCTGGTAGGTATCTCAGTGGATAGCCTTAGGCTTTCTTTTCCATGTCGTTCTTCCTCTGACAATCTCTTCAGTTTTGGAGTCGCCAGTTATTTGGAGGAGATGTGTAAACCTTAATGGGGATTCACTAGACGGTTCATCTCCTATTTCTGATGCCTGTGGTTGTTCAATGTGAATTTTTCCATCAACACCTTGAGCTCCGTCTTCATCAGGTTGACAAAGAGCTTGAACTGTATCTGAACTTCCACATTCTTTTCTATACTCCAGGGTGATATTGAACAGTTGGTAGCCCTCAAGAAAAATTTCAGGGATGGTCTGTAGAATCAGTGGGAACAAAACCCAAAGTTAAAGATATTACATTTTGTTTTCTTTATTGAAGTAAGAACCTGGTCATAGTTTTGTGGGATGTATATGGTTCACCTCGAGCATCCAGTTTACGTACTTAACATTATTGACGTGGTGATTCATGTCCAAGTCAGTCCTCTTGGGCTACATGAACAAAATCAGTGTAAGTAGATGATTCTCTATATTTACAGCCTGAGTTTATACTGGTCTTTGCTAATGATTCACAAAGCATCACATTTTCTGCATGTAACACTAATAGAGATGTATCTCAGCTAAGTGGAAGAGTGGAAACTATATTAGGGGGCAAAACTCATTCCATGCATGAAATAATGCATTTAAAAAAAAAAAATCATATTTGCTAAATATTCCTTGGTTCAAGAAAACATGTATCTGAAAAGTTTGTCTGTCTATTTACTAATGGTTATGCTTTTGTTAACATGGATGCATAATGCACAACTGGAAAATGTGCTTGAATTACTTGCATATGAATCAGGAAACACGATGAATTGCATTTCATTCTTGAAGGAAAAATGCGAGGAAATTATTACCTTCAGTTGACTGTTTATGTACTTTGCAGTGTTGTCTAATTTTTTGATGGTTTCAGGAGTTTCTTGGATAGCATTCTTCTCAATAAACCAAGGTGAAATCTCAGCTCTAACTTCTTCTGGCATTTTGGAGAGACGTCTTGTTTGTTGGTTCATCATCACCCAGGTGCTGCCACATTTTCAACCTCTCAGAACATATTTAAACCCTTGAATTGAAATTTTTAGATTAATATAGATGATTGATATCCTAGTATCTACCTTGTTGCACGGGCAAATACTTGTCCAGTAACATGACTTCGGATAAGCCAGTCTCTCCGCATTCCATTTTTCCCTGATGCCCCAACCCATGTGTCAACCTCGACCACTTCACCCCTTCAGAAAACTCACTTGATCAGTTAGTGTAATGCTTCAGAATTGAGGGGTGATTTTCCCAGATACAAGAGGACTCACCAGATTGGATACTTATCGACTTGAAGTTGCATCCTAGTTACCACCCAAATTAGATTATTCCTAACCATCCCATGTGTGGCACCAAATCCATCACCAAGAAGTCCTGAAACCCAGACATGGTTCAGCGCCGTTTCCTACATACTCATCACAAAAACATCGAACAATTTAGGCATATTTCTAGATTTGGGAAACAAAATCAGCTAGCATTTCAAAGTAGGAAAAAGACTGTTTTGACCTGAAGAAAGTTCAAGAGGCTCTCCAATGTAGCAGTTTTGTCAGCACCGACTTCATAGGACCTTATAACAACTGTCTGTCTGTATCCAACACCTCCTTCAACTATCATTCCTTGGCGAAATCGATCAACCAACTGTTTCTCGGTTGGGATATTTTGGCGAATTCGTGTCTTTGTGAAAGAGTCAACTTCAGCCATTGATGCAGCTGGAACCATCCTCCTGCTACTTCTTCCAGCAGTGATTAGTATCCTTCCATGCATCTTAGCAGTAACTATTCTAGAAAACCTACCTACTCTGATGCGTTGCTTATGTTCTCGACTATAAGAACATGTAACAGAAAACCTTGCAGCAGGACAGTGGAGGGAGTCCATTGCTGGCTACCTTTAATGTTTTGATTTGTTGGAACAGAACTTGGAAGTGGAGTGGGTTTTTATTGTGGGATGCTGGTGGAAGTAACAAGGAAAAGAATTGTTTGTCTTTGCAGAAGAAGTTGATGTTACAAGAGAACAAATCGAAGAAAACGTATGTTCTGAAGAATATATGTACTTATTCAGGATTGGTTAGAAGGAAGCGGAGTTTTGGGGACTGTGAATTTGAAGCAAGGTTTCTCTTTGAAAAGATCGAGAGCTCAAGAGAAGAACACAAAATAAAGGCTTTGGACAAGTTTGGCAGGCTTCATTGTCATTGACACAAGTAATTGGTTTCCGGAGATTCCCGTACAACAATTTTTGGATTGGTGGAATGCGACAGCCATTTAGCAATCCCTTTCTAGCTTCAGGCTTTTAGTTGTAGGGGGACTTTTTTTTTTTTATTATTTTGGAATAAAATTCCGAGGTAATTTGCATGATTTTCCCATGTTGGATACAACGTCCAAAAAAGATGGAAACAAAAATCATAGAAATCTCCAAGCACGAGCATTTTCAGACTCCTTGGTAGAATATATAAAGTCGTAGTTCCTACTAGAAAACTTTTTAGATTTTTATATTCTGGAAATGTGTAGAATAGTGTAATATATGGTATTTTGGTTTTGGTGACGAGTGCCTTAGCTCCAAGGATACTTTCAAAAGGTACGTTATGTACAATTTGGGTGTGTTTGGGGCTAAGACACTATTATTAATCACTCATCATTCTACCCCCAAGCATACACTCTTTTTTCACTTTATCGTGTATGTTAAGGTTGTGTTTGCGGCTGGGACACAATGCAAATGATCATCCAATACCGTCCATCATCCTATTCTCGAACAAGCTCTAAATGAATTGAACAAAGAGCGATCATATACATGGGCATAAATGCCATTTTGCACCCTTAAGTTTATACGGATTACCACTTTGCACCCAATTTTTTTATTTTGACCAAAACACACCCTAAAGTTTTATTTTTGTGCCACTTTACACCCTCCGTCACGGTAGGACAAACGGACGTCCGACATGGCATGCCACATGGACAAAAATGACACGTGGCACGTGGTATTTTTGGCACATGGCATGCCATGTGTCTTTTTTGTACACGTGGCATGCCATGTGGCATTTTTGGTACACGTGGCATGCCATGTCGGATGCCCGTTTGTCCTATCATGACGGAGGGTGCAAAGTGACACAAAAATAAAACTTTAGGGTGCGTTTTGGTCAAAATAAAAAAGTTGGGTGCAAAGTGACAATCCATATAAACTTAAGGGTGCAAAATGGTATTTATACCATATACATGGTAGGTAGGTTGATCATAAGTCACTAAATGAATTGAACAAAGAGCGATCAGTCACTAAATAAAAATTGAACAAAGAGCAATCAGTCACATGGTCTAATTATGATCAACATTCAACACTCTTAGTTTTAGTGACTTATGATCAACACTTTTAGTGAGTAATGAACGATTTGAAGAAAAAATATTTCATAGATAATTTGGCCTCTGAACTTGTAAGGAAGGAGCAAATTAGTCCTTATATTTCCAAAATTACTAATTACACACCTGAATTTGTAAAAATGGACAAATTAGCCATTTTGGATGGAAATTTGTTTAATTCTATTAACGATTGTAAGGAAAGTAGCTATTTTGGACGGAGATTGGTATGGTTCCAATAAATTTCATACAAATTTTTGTTCAATTGTTGAAGCAATTTAACCAATTTTTGTCCAAAATAGCTAATTTGTCCTTTTTTTACAAGTTTATTATACAAACAATTGACAATTTAATTAGAAGATCAAAAGCTAATTTGTCAATTTCTCACAAGTTCACAAGTTCAGGAGCCGAATCATTTATTAAGCCGAAGAAAAGAAATCATACATGGTAGGTGTATGGGATATAAGACAACGGTATCAAATGCTCAAAGTGAACAGGGTCCTCTTCTTCTAACTTGTACGTAAATGTAATACCTTCTCAATATTTTTGTAAGTTTTTTATTGTTGAATGGACAAATTTATGAACTTTACATATAATATTGTTTGGTACATAAGTCATAAGTGAACAATTATTATCTCAAATAAAAAAAAAAAGAAGATGCAATATGGTTTTATATTTCTATAAATCTTTAATCACTAAGAAGATTTTGCCATACTCCCACACCGACAACTCATATAGCAAACCAGAAAAATGAAATTCAGGGAAGAGAAACACTAACCTAAATGATCAAATATTTACTGATGTAAAAGCTCAAGAGCTTTTACCAAAGTGAGTCTAAACCTATTGACATCAAGTTTAACATTCTGTTTATCCAAATACACTTCCTTGAAAGGCACCCAACCCTTTTTCAAAATGGAAATTGGATTGCTTAAAACCTCATGCCCTGCTGGATATTGCTGTATCAAACTGCTTTCCTCTGCCTCAATCTTGTAATCCAAGTAATTTATGTTCATGCCCTCTGAAGGGTATTTGAATGCATCTCTGACAATCCATTCCGCGACCCCGAAAGGAATTATCTGAATCAAAATGGCATTCTCAGGAAGAAAAACCATGTTGGTTAATCCAGCTCCATGAACCCCCATCATTACATCACAAGAATTCACAACTTGGGCGAATCTTGCTACATTGGAATCAGCCTCTGCAACAACTACTTCGTATCCCAAGTTTCTTCCCATTGCTGCAATTTCATCTGTGTTTGTAAATGACCTTGTTCTGTTCCTGGCAACAATCAGAAGCCGAGGTGGTCTTGACTTCTTGTTCTTGTCTCCAGAATCTTCTAACTTGATTGCAGTTGTCTTGCTTAAGGAGTATGCATTTCTCAACAACTGCCTGAAATCTGTCATGGAATATGCAGGTGATTTCGAAGGATCGATGCTCAGTTCTTGAGGACTTCGTTTGAGGCCAACAATCACATTATTGAAACAATGGATGTCTGTTTCATTATCAATGTAGACAACTTCGTAATTAGACAACTTTTGGACCAAATTCTGAAACTTGTTGACCCACCACCGTGGATTCTTGTCTGCAACAAGAAACTTAACTTGTCCATCAAAAACTCTGGCTGTGGAAAAGAGTGGGATTATGATGTCGGTGAAGTCATGGAAGTTGTTTCCTGAATACCCACCAAGGGAAAAAAGGATGGCTGGAACACTGTGATTTTGATTGCATTTCGGGATCAAATTGCTATCTGAAACAGGTTTTACCGACCATTTTCGAACTGTGCTCAATGCATATTCGTCTTCTTTTCGAGCATAAGGCCTGATGATTCTCGAGGAGTTATTAATAATGCTTTCTTGGGGTGAAACAGAGACGAAAACTGTAGCAGAGTTTGCTTCAATTCTTATATCTCCATTGATTTCACACAATTCTGTTCTTTTCTCTGAACTGCACACTATCTTCGTTCTCTTTTGTTCAGAAACATTCAAACCTTGAAAAACCATTGCCAAAATCATACAAATTATAAGTTTAGTTTGGGAACTTTCTTGAAAAAGAAAAGAAAAAAAAGAAAAGAAAAGAAAGAAAGAATTATGAGTTTGGGAACTTACGAAGTGGTAGAAAAGTGGAGTAAGGCTTGAAAACAAGGCAGAAACTCAAAGCAATGAGCAAACAACCCAGAAATGCAGCATAGCCAAGCTTCCTTTGATCCGATCGACTAAAGCTTCTTGCAAATATTGTGTCATACATAACTTTCTCACCCATTTTTTTTTCTAATTCCTATACTCAACCCAAGATTTGCAGTACTCAATTTGCTAAAAGATTAAAATGATGAACAAGATACAACGAGAAAAGCTAATATTATCAGGGTATGCTTTTAAAATTTCAAGAGTAGTTAAATTAATTAAATTTAAGTCTAAATACTATTTGTGAGACAGTCCAACAGACAAGAACTGAAGTCAAGAAAAGAACACATAAATGATTCTAATTATTAAGAGAATTATATTGAAGGAGGTTGAGGAGGGTTTTTCTTTCAACTATTGCTCCCTGAGATAACTCTAGCATTGGGTTTTCTTTAATTTTGGGGAAGGGGTATGAAAAGGACGTATTGTGGTTGACTGCTAAGAGAAACATATACATTTCCATGATTAGTTTGGTGGCTTTCTTCAGCACATAAATTTTGAGAATCAATCAATATATAAATCCAGCTTCGGTAGCTAGGTTTGAATTTAATCAACTAAAGTCGGTAATTTCTTTCCTAAATTCATTGAAGAAACTATGTATGTTCTTCTTCTTCTTTTTAAGTGTTGGGATTTAAATTACCTTAATTAGTGACACAAAGAAGAATATTTGGATATCTACACGCATATACAAACGATGTTTCTAATTATATATATATATATATATATATATATATCTATATATCTTTTAATGAACCCAATTAATCATTGTTTGTGTTAATTTAGTAATTTCTTGGGAATTTACCCAATTATATTAATTAAATTACTTTTTTAAATATTAAGAGGAACATCAAATTTCAAATCAGTTGACAACAAGTGAAAGGGCATTTCTGTTTTTGGGGCTTAACTCAAACTAATTAAGATTTTAATTTCACATTGATCACTACTTTTAACAAAAGTATATACTCCATATGCTATATAATTGATCCAACCATGCAATATTTATCAATCAAAGACTTGTATATATTAGTTAACAGAAATATAAACTTGTGATGTTGTAGAATGAGACATTCTAACAATGTGTCATTTTGTTTGTTGTTTTGCAGGATTAAAAAATGCATTTTAAAAGTGTAAGAAGAAGACACGTGTATTAGCATTGAACAAATATTATATATTTTCTCTTTTAGCTGCAAAGCATAACACAGTCCAAATTCCAAAAGGAGTTGTTAAGAAATTGTTTTCATTATAAAAAATTTATGATACAACCACCTTGGATTCGTACCTCCTTAATTAATTACTTATTAGTATTTTGATTTCTTTTTATCTTCTCCTTTCTATATGCGTCTATGTAAGTGAAATCATCAAGGTTTGCGAAGACAAAACAATAAAATTATTGTTCTATTCATTCCAAAAATTGACTACAAAAGTTCATAAAAAATTATAATAATTGACAGATGAAAGAAGCTAAAACAATTGGCGATTCACAGGAAAAAAAGACAGGGAGAAACATGTTTGAAATTGATAGGTTGGAGAGTAGTAGTTGTAATTTAAGTACTTTATTAAAGGAGAAATTGCTTTTATAGTAACCATCAATTGATTTTATATATATATATAAGTGCTACCAATATATAGAAATGAATATATGTATAGATATGTTTTGTTTAATAATCAGAAGAGTAATAACCCTTCCTAGTAGAAGCATAATGTTGGATATTTTACTGAACAACATCTCGAGATCTCTTGCAACCAAATCGGAATTCAACTTGTTCATCTATCCCTTGCATCAAGACTAAAACTCGACCCAAGCGGCAATAATGTAATACTTATATAACTAAGTTTTAGTACTTTTTATGTAACTAAATATTATCAATTATAAAATGTATTAAAAAAACATTGAATTAAGGTCTTGATGCCAAAATCGTCACAGGGTTTTCAAGTCGGCTGGAGGTGATCTCCAAGTTCATCGTTTCGGGGTCGGAGTAAGTCTCTTGAAAAGGAAAGATAACACCTGATGAGTGGTGTAGGTCTCCGACCTGCGTTAGCACTCCGATACTGTGAGACCCCGACCCAAATATTAGTCATTATAATTTGTTTTTGTGTGACTTTGGGCCTTATTAGTTTATTTAGCCCAATTAGATATTAGTTAGACTTTTAACCTAGCTATAAATTCATATTTATCCCATTAGTTAGGGTTAGAATATTGGTTTCAAGGGGAAAAACGTGTTGAGCTCTTTTGAAGGCTATTTTCCATTGTTTTCATCTCTATTTGGTGCTCTAAGGTTAGTTCTTTGACTTTTCACTATTGTTGCATGTTAGGAAAGGGTTTTAAATAGAGTGTATGTAATTTTCCGGTCACCGGCAGCCGACCGGCGAGCCACCGACCACCAAGTTGGCACCAAAAGATTCCTCTGGCCATGAGGAGTCCATAGGATTTGGAATCACTCGATTTCGTTGCGTAGATTGAAAGTTATGACGTTTTTAAGTTGATAAACCCTAGATGTAAACTGTGATCAACAACCCCACTTTCCTTGCCGGAATCCGGTAAACCGGAGGCCTTTAGAGTCGGAACTTGTAATGGACATGTAGTAGGAAGTATGATCTACCCATAGGTGCCAACCTTACATTCATAGGTGTTATGGAGAGAGAGAATCGAAGTCCCAAAGTTGCTTGGTTGGATGGGACGAATCTGGAATTTCTGAAATTTGTTTGAGGAAGAAGATGAACAGTCTTTCTGAAAGCCCACTCTCGGGCCGATTTTGCGAGAGAGAGTGTAGTCCACCCCTAGGTGATATGATAGTGATTTTTTGGGGAAATTGTTTATTAAAATACTCATGATTTTTCTGTATTTTCTCATAATTTTTCAAATTACAGAATATTTTCTATGATTTATTTTCTTATGAAAAATGTATAAGGAGAGTGTGACATATTTTTAAAGAATTAAATTCCGAAATTTTTACAGAAATTCTAATATTATATTATCTTATTTATGATCTATTAAAATTGGTGTTTCACTCTCTGAAAATATTAAAGGGTATTTTCCTAATGTTATCATGATTTATGAAAATTGTGGATATTATGGAAATTGGATTTTTGAAAGGTTTTCAAAAGGATTTTAACAATTCCCCAAAGGTGTTTAGGATTATGGAAGGGTAGATTGGTCATGCATCTTATGCATATTGTTTGTGTTGGTTTCTAATGCGTAATTAATATTGTTAGGCTCTTGATTGTGCATTGTTCGTTGCAAGAATTGTGTTGTGATTGTGTGTGCTGATCAGGTAAGTGGCCGGACCTTTCTAATGTTTTCAAAGATTATATGTATTATAAGTAATATGATTTATCAATTGTTTTATGGATTGTTTTGCTATAAATGATTGAAAGTGTTTTATTGTTTGAAAGAGTATCGTGTTTTCGTAAAATCGGATCAAGTATGCAAAATGAATGTTTTGGAATTGAAATGGGTCTAAAAGTGATTTGGGAATGTGAAAATGTGTTTAATGTCCTTGGATGGTTGTGCATAGTGGACCCGCGCCTCAGGGGGTTAAACTGATGGTAAGAGTGGACCCGTGCCTCAGGGGGTTAAACTGATGGTAAGAGTGGACCCGTGCCTCAGGGGGTTAAACTGATGGTAAGAGTGGACCCGCGCCTCAGGGGGTTAAACTGATGGTAAGAGTGGACCCGTGCCTCAGGGGGTTAAACTGTTGGCAAGATTGTGGTTGTGATTGTGATTGCGATTGTGGTGCATCCTGAAAAGAACTAAACGTTTATTGGAATGATAAATAAAGTGTATTGTTTTGAAGTGAAAAAGTGATTTTGGTTTATTGAATATGTTTATGTGAAAATTATGATTTGCTATTATAGTATGTACGGTTTTATTGTACTTGATCCACCTAGTTAGATCTTGTTACTTACTGGGCTCTTTAGCTCACTATGTGGTTTATATATTTTAGGTGATGATGATTGAGCATTGGGGATTGCATTGGGAGAGTGATCATTAGACATTTTAGCTTCCGCTATAGACTTGGACTTATGGAACTTAATTGAAATTTAATGATGTTTAGTTGAGACTTGAAGTTTTGATAAAGTTTAAATATTGAGACTTAGTTTATTTTTGGACCTATTATATTATGTTGGACTGATAGCTAGTCTTACATGCTCTTGGGGTTCGCCTCATGAGTGTGTGGCGTTGTTATGTTCCGAGCCTTAGGTTCGGGGCGTGACAGATACTTAAATCAGTGGCCAAAAATTTCCGAGTATTTTAGGATATTTAAAGAGCTTAGATTAGAAGAGACCATAGAGTCTCCCAAAGTGGATGGTTATAGTGTCATTTGTAATCACGTGTGGGTTGTCACATCATTGCCAGACAGCTAGTTTGGGCCTTTGGGCCTTGTGGTGAGATTGGACCGATCGCCAAGGATGTCTTGTCCTTAATTAGTTATGCCGATCGGTTTGGGCCATCGTCGATTAGGGGCTTCTTAATAGCAAACGTGGTATGCTCAACAGAGTCTGTGTTTAGTATGCCATTTCACCACCGTTTGACCGTTCCATCACCGTTTTGGGTCCAAATGGAGGTTAACTGTAAACTCCGTTTCAATCGCTGCTCTAATAATCTCATCTGTACAGTACCTAATCTAATATGTACAGTGTAATCTCATCTGTACCGTTACTAAACAGTGTCAATCGCACCACTACCGCACCACTCTACTAAACACAGTCAGAATCTACAAAAATTATTTTGACCAATATTATGAGATTTTTGGAAGTACTGTCGCTTTGTTAGAGTCAATGGTTTTAGTAGGCACCAAATAATTAATTGAAGCAAGCAAAGCAAACCGTTGAAGATAATCGCCGACATGCTATACGTATACTCAACTTATATACCTCTCTTCCAATAGCAATGATATAATGATTATTTAAAAATTATATATTTTTTTTAATGAAGAACAAGAACCCAATAACTATGTTTTTCTTTGGCTAAATGCCTTTTTGCCCTATGAGCTCGTATGATTTCGACGTTTTGTCTTCTAAACTTTAATTTTAGACAATTTGTCTCTCGAACTTGCAATTTGTAGCTATTTTAGTCCCTCTCAAGATGCAACATCAGCATCTTGGTCTGATGTGGTCTTGTCACGTGGCATTTTGGTCCGATGTGGCATTGTCACGTGGCATTTTTGGTCCGACATGCCGTTTGAGAGGGACTAAAATTGTTCCAAATTGTAAATTTATGGGACAAAACGTCTAAAATTAAAATTTAGGAGGTAAAATGTCAAAATCATACAAGTTTAGGGAGGAAAAAAGGCATTAAACTGTTTTTCTTTATTTAATTGAAGTATGTATACTGTTTATGGTATCCTTTTGTCATCAAAGAACTGTTCCTAAAAATTCACATCAGCTGCATTGTCTTTAGTATCTACACCCCTAAAACTAACACTTTTCATGATTTATTATAGCTACAAATAACTAACTCTTTTTGTGAATTTGTGTATGCACTATAGTGAATTAGAAATAATCTACACTCAAGCTTTGAATAATCAAAAGGCCAAAAGCAAAGCAACTTTATTTTAATTTTCATCACATATATATAGAATGATAACAATAAGTTTAGCTATAGCTGGGATTTCTTGTAGTTGGTAATTTACTTGGTAAGTTGGTATATTGCAAAGACTTTGCTTCACCAACCACATGCATTAGACCTTCTTATGTTCTAAAGGTTTTTGGTAAAACATATCTATTTAATCTTGTTAGTTAAACACTACGGAGAAAATTTGTTTCAAAGCTGAAAATGATCGATGAACATGTATCTAGCTAGCATAGTTAGTCGGCTCTATATATTAATTGTTGATAAAGTGCTGAACTTTTAGTCACAATAACATGATTTAAAAATCCAGAGAAAAGAAGTTTATATTTGACAGATTAAATACACTACAAGTAGTCCTTTATAAATGTCTCTACAATTCTTTACCACATAGGTAAAATAAGAAGATGATTGAAGAAAATGAAATTGGAAAACTGCTATACAAGAAGGGGTAAAAATTTTCCATATTTACTGATGTAAAAGCTCAAGAGCTTTAAGCAAAATGGGTCTAAACCTATTGAGATCAAGGTTAACATTTTGTTTCTGCAAATAAATTGACTTGAATTCATACCAACCCTTTGCTTGAATGGCATATGGATTGCTCAAAACGTCATGCCCTGGTGGAAATTGTTGTATCAAAGTACTCTCCTCTGTTTGAATCTTATATTCCAAGTACCTTAAGTTCATGTCCTTGGATGGCTCTCCGAAATCGGTCTTGGCAAGCCATTCGAACCCTCCAATGGGAAGAACTTGGATCAAAATTGCATTTTCAGGAAGAAAAACCATGTTGGTTAATCCAGCTCCATGAACTCCCATTAAAACATCACATGAATTCACAAGTTGTGCAATTTTGGCCACGTCAGAGGTTGCCTCTGCAACTGTTACTTTGAAGCCTAATTTCCTTGCCATCTTCGCAATCTCATTTGCATTTGTAAATGCTCGTGTTCTTCTTCTCGAAAGAAGAAGAAGCCGAGGTGCTGCAAATCTTCTAGTCCTCCCAATATTGTCCTTCATTAATTTGATGGCGGTGTGTTTCTTCAAGGAATAAGCACTTCTCAAGAACTCCCTGAAATCTTTCATGGAATGATATGGTGGTTTTGAAGGATCAATGTTCAGCTCCTTAGGATTTCGTCTCAGGCCAACGATCACAGTTTCAAAACAATGGGTATTTTCTTCTTTATCGATGTCGATCAGCTCATAGTTAGACAGAGCTCGAAGCACATGTTGGAACTTGCTAATCCACCATGGATTTTTGTTAGTGACAAGAAACTTCACTTGTCCATTAAACTGTCGGGCAGTCAAATAGAGAGGAATTACAATGTCGGTGTAGTCATGGAAATTGTTCCCTGCATATCCAGCAAGTGAGAAAATGATGGCTGCAACCTTATGGTGATTTTGATTGCATTGAGGAATTCCATCAATTACCCCTGACTTTATAGACCATTTTGTTACAGTACGCATCGCTTCTTCGTCTCCTTTTCGAGCATAAGGACTGATAATCCATGAGCTGTTTTCTCCCTGAGTCGACGAAGTTGCAGCCATGAAAACCGTTGAGGATTTTCCATTTACCCTTATGTCTCCATTCAACTCACAAGTATCTGTCCTTCTTCCCATATCACACATTGGCTTCACAATTTTCACCGGTACAAAATCTGCACAATGAAAAATGATCAATTGTCAAAATGACGAAGACAAAAGAAATCTACTCAACCAATGTGGGGTTTGATCGAGTTGATAAGCAGCTTATTCCAGCTTAAGCAGATCTCAAATTCCAGATCTTGCGCGCACAGCCGCCCCGTTGATAGAGTCACCCACTAGATCCAGGTGGGCGACACGGGTCGAATCCGGATCAGTCATACCGGGTGGGAACCAAAAAAAAAATCTAATCAAGCAGCTAACTGAAACTATACTAACCCCTGACTTGCTGAGAGCTGTTTCCGTCGTTGATCATGTCATTAACCACCGGCAACGACAAATCAGAAATGGCTTCATCATCGCTGCTTGTGGCGTTGTTGATTCCCGGCGTCTCAGAGTTGCTGCTTCTGTCATCATTATCATCAGCTGATGAAAATGGCGGATTCGAGCTGATTTCCATAACAGAGCTGTTCCGAATAGTGTCATTAAGCACCGGAAGTAGTGGCGAATTATTAAAACTAATTGTTTGATTAGAGCTGCTTGTATCATTGGCAACCACCATCTCAATCTGAGAGTTGCTGTTGCTTGTTCCATCATCCACAATTATTCTCATGGAAGTACTGCTTGAATCCTTCATCCTTAGCATTTTCAGTCCAGAATCCATTGACAGCCTCATGTTTACTGCAAAAGAAAATGGCATGGTTAATTGATATCAGAGCCAATTCAAATTCATGCAGAAAAAACAATGGGGTTATAGCTTATACTTACAAACTTGTAAAGGACCCAAGTAAGGCTTGAAAACAGTGCAGAAACTGAATGCAATGAGCAAACAACCAAGAAATGCTCCATATCCTAACTTCTTTTGGTCATCCCGACTAAAGCTTCTAGCAAATATTGTATCATAAATCACTTTCTCACCCATTTTTTTCCCTTTTGCCAAAATCTCTCAACAAACATGCATTAAAGTGCCACTTTATATATATACTATAAAAAAGCTCTATAGCTTTTTCATATATGGAAATGAAAATGCAAGGAAGCAAAGATTATAGCTATTTTTTTTTTAATTAGAATATGAATAAGAGAGCATGCTTTCCTTGAAGTATAGCAGGGTGACATTTCAACAGACGGTGAATCAACTTTTTTTTTTTTTGGAGGGATACTATATCTTTTTTGTAGGACAATTGGAGGAGGTTGGGCAGGATTTTCCCCTCGGGAAATTATTGCTTCCCACGATTTTGTCTCAAATGTTCTAAATTCTAATAAACAAGTTGGATTTTTCTAAATTCATGGAATTGGGGTTTTTCTGTATTGAGAAGGACCTTGTGGTTGACTGTGGAGACAAAACATATATACTTAACAATCATTGATTTGTTTATTTAAATATTAGTAACAATCTTTAATATATAGCCGGCTATGGATTCCACCCTTTTGAAAGCTATCAAACCAACTAAAAGTTAATAACAATCTTTTTCAATGTAGAAAATGAAACACACCGATATGCAATTTATAACTATATACTATATATATAACAATATTTAATAAATCATCATTTTCTTTACAGATGATTCTTTTTCTTTCTTTCGTATTTATAAAATGAACAAAGTTTCTCTACGTATGTGTCGGTGGGTTCAATATTTCTGGATACGTAATTTGCGGTCTCAAAGTTCAAATTGTTCTATTTGGGGTTCTTTTAGTTTAGATTAAAAATTAGTTCTATATATTTTAGTATTTAATCAATTTTGTTTATCTGGCTTGGATAACACTTATTAATCAGTTTGGTAATTTTCCTTTATTAACCTGCTAAACATGACTTTCTATTTTAGTCTTTAATATCTTAATACTAGTCTTTAACCATTTTGGTAACTGTCTTAAATAACCTACGTACTTGTCTTTGCAGTTGTCAAAGTTTAAAATATTCTACTTTAGTCTTTAACCATTTTGATAAATCATGGTAATTAATCTGCCTTCGATATAGTGGCCAAAATTTTTTTGCCTTAGATAATATATATAGCTAGTCTTTAATAATTTTGGTAATTTGCCTTAAATAACCTTCTAATTGTGTCTTTGCAAATCTCAAAGTTAAAAATGTTCTATTTTAGTCTTTAATCATTTTGCTAATCTTCCTTAGATAACAATATTTAACCATTTTGGTAATCTGCCTTAAATAACTACTCTTCAACCATATTTGGTAATCACGGTAAATCGGTAACTGCCTCAGATAACAATAATTAATCACTTTGGTAATCATGGTATAATAATCTGCGTTAGATAACAGTTTTTAATCATTGAACAATTACCATTTGATAATGTTGGTGGAGTTTTTAACTCAACATTTACTAGTAGCGTTCTATTTTAGTCTCCATTTTGATAATTAGCTGCCTTGGATAATAGTCTTTAACCATTTTGGTAATTCAATGAGAACTTCAACAACGAGTTTATGTTCCAACATACTATATAACATTTTAAATTTTGGGATCAAACTAATAATACTATTAAGATATACAAAATTTGGAGTTAATGTTTCTTATTTTTGCTTGGAAACTATATATAGAAGCACTATTAATTAAAGTCCTTTAAAAGAAACTATCAAATATGACGAATTATTACCCTATAGTGCTAATTCTGGGATTAAATTTATAACAATTTCTTCGGCCAAAAAAAAAAATTTATAACAATTTCATATAGAAAACATATAAATATATTTGTAGAATCTCTTCATTTTTTTTGGCCAAATATCTCTATATATATATATATATATATATATATGGAAGATTTCAAATAATCCCTCATAATAATTATCATGATCTTCCAGAGTTCCAAACAAATAGTCAATCGATCTCTATAAAAATGATCGCTAAAATCCTCCTAAAAATTTTCAAAGGTAGGAGAGTGTTAAGTGGTAAGCAGACAAATGAACACGTTCGTGTTTTTGTAGATTGAGACATTTTAACAATCTTTGTTTCGTTTTGGTCATGGTGGGATGCATGATAGAGTTAGGAGTAGGAGGAGCCTTGTATTTTATTTTGCTGTCTCTTTTTGAAGAATACGTGTGTGCTCCAATTTTTAAATAAAATAGTTTCTCTTTTTCAAAGTTTTAGTATTAGATTACAATAGAAAATCAAGAGTTGTTAAGGGATTGTTTTCGCAATAATACAACCACCCTTGAATTATACCTCCCTAATTGGAAAAAAGAAAATCATTATTTTATTTTATGATTACTAGTCTTTTTTATTCCCTCACCCTCTATATTTTATATTTTTTTATTATTATAATATAAAAAGTATAGAGTTAGCTAGCATCATATATGTAGTCTCATGACAAATGCAATACATCTTGTGAGAAAAATTTTTACGAAATAAAGTTAAAGAATGGGCTAGATTTGCTATGCTAACAAAAACAATAGTTAAAAAACTTGAGAAAAGGAAATTTTTATATATATTTGAATAAAAAAGAAAGTTAATTTGTAGTAATTAATATTGGTCATCAAGAAGAAATTGAGTAGACATGTTTGAATTGAAATTGAAAGGTAGTGGTTGTACGTCGAAACTCAAAATTAAAATAAAAAATTTTTAAAAATCAAATTAGACAATAAAAGAATGGCTTAATGAGCAGAAAGGTCCCTGAACTTACACCGAACCGTCAAATAAGCCCCTGAACTTTCATTTCAGCCAAATAAGCTCCTGAACTCTTAAAAAATGCCAAATAAGCCCTGTTGTCAAGGTTAAATGCTCAAATAAGGACTAAACGTTTCAAGATTTTC
>AWWV01015760.1:0-10856 GCA_001974805.1 Corchorus capsularis | reverse complement strand
GGGAAATTCACCGTTTTTTTTTTTTTATCTTGTTGCACTTTGACTCTAATGGAAACAAAATTGACATGAGTCTAGCTACTTGTCATCTATTCGAGTATTCCTTCTTTAGTTCAGTTCAGATCTTCATCATGTGCATCACACTAAAGTACAATTTCTTTGGTAGAAAAGTTTTTATCTAGTATAGAAAATAATTCTAACAAAAATTATTCAAAATTTTTCATTACTAACGCTTTTAAAAAAATGGTAATTGGTTTTCATCTTTAATGAGTTTATGAGAGCATAATGATGAAAAGAACCAAAATGAAAATAAAATACACAACTCAGAAATGAAAAATCCAATGTAGAAATAAACAAAAAAAAAAAGATAACCTTATAATTAGTTGATAATCTGACATACACAAACGTATATTTCAAATATAGATGATAGCCTTTTGAAAAGCCAACTTGTTAACTCAAAACAACAAATATAGCAGCATATTCCAGAGCATGTATAGCATGTATAGAGATACTACAACTTAGGTAAAGAAATCATCTGACTACATATATAACTTCAGAACACTTAAAAACTACATCTTCGTCCTCAAACATAGGAGGTTTATATATAAATATTGAGATGGTTGAGAACTGGTGATGATTTCCATCCCAAATGTTATTGAACATAGTCAAAAGGTCTCCATAATTGTACCAATAGCCTCCATTCTAGATCCAAGCTTCATAATTTCAATTATCTAGATTAAAAAAGAAAATCAACAAAAGATTAAAACATAAAATTGTTACAAAATTTATCAAAACTAAAAATAAAAGGAGTAAGAGCTATAAAGAGAGAATTCAAACAAACCTTTAAAACCCAATCAATCTTAAATATCAACATAGGCCTATTCATATTGGTAGAATTAAATATTTGAAATTCAAAATTAAATTTAATTGAGATTTATTTACGTTAATGTAATAGGTATAAAAGGAAATTAATGTGACAATATCATTAATGCTAATTGATTGTATTGATTTAAAAATATTAAAATCAAATCAAACTTTTATTTAAGAAAGTCTCAGTTATGCAAAGTTATATACCAAAAAAAACGGCTATGGATGAAAAGGTTGGAAGTTTCCTTGGTTAATTAGATTTTGTTTATGCTAAAAGAAGTAATTAAGTACTCCTCAGTCCCTAATTAGATATCGACTCTTGGTCAACTAACATTAAACTTTGACAATTGTTTATGAAAAAAATATGTAAAATTTAATTTTAAAAAAATATGTGCTAAAAAGTTTGTAATTCAAAGTTTATAAGTGTCATTTTTTAAAATTTTTTTGCTTTATATATTTTTTATAAATAATGGTCAAAATTTAGCTTTGTTGACCAAGGGTGGACATATAATTGGGGACGGAGGGAGTACATAATTATTAATTAAGTATGTAAATTCAAATACTCATTAATTTACTTAATATTAAAATTTCCAATCACATGCTAACTGGATTAAGTATTAATTAGCTTGAAGATTAAAAAAAAAAAACTAAAGATAACTAAAGATCACTTGAAATCAAATATTCAAAATAAGGAAAGTATATATTTTTTTTGAGAAAATAAGGAAAGTATATTTAATGTTTACATATATATATATATATATATATGTGTGTGTGTGTGTGTGTGCATTTAGAATCATATGTAAATTAATAATAAAACGTATGTAATAATAATATATTACGAAACTATAAATGTTTTTTAATGCGACAAAATTATAAATGTTAATTGACTTGTACTGGCATGTAAATATTCTCACACATCTATCAATAAAACACTTCATTATTTTGATTGAGTTATTGAGAAATCTCAAATATATAGTAAACTTTAATTTATTATAAATTATAATAAGAAATATGTGAGATTAATATTAATGAATAAAATAGAAACTAATAAAACTGAAATAGAATTATAATGTTTGCCATTGGCTATGGATCAAAATCATCTAACGAAAAAAAAGAGGATAAAAATGGAGGAGTATAAGATTTGCATCATCAAAATTCAAAGGTACGAAAGGGGAAAAAATAAAAATGAGAAAAAGAAAGAAAGCTTGAACATAACTTATAAAGGTGGATAATAAAAACAAATGAATAAAAATTGTGCGCTTGAAAAGAACAAATGTATGCTATCTATCTATATATATATATTTAATATTAGTACAAACATATTCTCAAAAGAAAATGATACTACAAAAATGTTTGCCATAAAATTGGCTAGGAAAAAAAAAAGCAAAAATTTGAGCAGTATTTGCCATCATAAAATGTAGCAAACGAAAAAAAAGAAAGAAAGAAGAATGAGAAAATAAAGAAACTTAACAAAACTTGTAAAATAAGAGAGAAGTTAATGAAGATTGTGGAACAATAATTGCAACTTGCAAATGCCAAAAGAACTATTGGAGTTTATATAGGAGATGAAATCATTATTTAAGGTAAAATGCATGTAAAATCAAATTTAATTAATGATGATAAAATAAAATTGTTGATACTAATTAAAAGGAGCAAATTTCTCTTTAAATTTCATATTTCTTCTTATTAAAAAGAGCTAATTTAAGGTTAAAATATTGATGAGATTTGGAGGATGTTTTCACAGCTTAATAGAATATATGGAAGTTTTATAATATTCCATATATATATATATATATATATATAATGAATTAGAGTCAAATTTAGTTTTTTTTTGGCATCAGAGTCAAATTTAGTTTATAGTTATTTACATTAATGTATAGTTATAAAAGGAAATCAATGTGAGGATATCATTAATTATTATGGTTATTGATGTTGATTTCAAAATATTCAAATCGAATTAGGAAAATTTCTCCTTAACTTTATTTTCATAGAATTGCTTAAAATAATAAATGTCAAATTGTAAATTGAATTGGAATTATTATTAAATATAGACGTGGTATCAAAATTTGTCTTTGATATTACTGTTCTCGTTAGATGATTTATTCAATTTGACATTGAACTACTAAAATCAAGGGATTGACATTGTATATAGTATAGTATAATTGCCGTTTGAAATAGAAACTTCATATATAGAAATTGTGTACTGCGAAACAAAAAAATTATTACATTGAAAGAATACACTTATTTCTTAATTTTGTGTAGTTTTTATATTTCCTTAATTTTTGGCTTAGTCAAATAACCAAACATAATTGTAACTGATTTGATTGGAAAATATATTAAAAATTAATATTATTAATATTTTTTAATTAATTATTTAATTATAAATATTAAGAACACATGTCGATTAACTGGACATAACACTTGTTGAGATTTGGAGCCCTCAACATTTAAAGAGTTACCATATATGTAGTGTACATTGTTTTAAATATATATATAAGATTGATTTAGATGGTTTTTTTTTTCCAAAGAAAAAAGAATATTATGACAAAAGTAAGACCATTCCATTTGGAGTTTAGACTTCAGAAAGGGAAAATAAGGACAGATAAAAGAACAAATTGGATTACAAATGCCCATGATGGTTCCATAGGATTATTGACTTGGACCAAAATTATACTTCACAAATGTTTTATTGGCAGCCCAGCCCATGGTTTTGTAATGGTTAAAACACATTTTAGTGACATGGCTTTTACATTGCTTTCCTGTTGCCTAGTGAATAAAATATCGTACCGTACTGGTCGGTTCAACCGGTTGAATCGGGAATCGATGTCTAGAAAAATTTTAAAAAAACAATTGCAAATGGTAAGAATCAAATCTAACACACTTTGAATGAAGATAATAAACTTAACCACTCCATCAAAGTGTTATTTAATTATCATTTCATCATATATTATATTTATTTTATATTAAAAATGTTTTTTTCTTCAAAAAAATCTTTTAAACGGTTTGACCATCGGTTCAACTGGTTGAACCGATTAAACCAGATACCGGTGACCTCACCGGTATAACCTCCGATCCGGTATTTTATTCATTGTTGTTTACTCATTAGCTCTTGCTCAATGAGCTCAACTAGAGCCTGAACTAATGAAATTTTGTGGCGGTAATCTTTGTGACTTCATGACTTGGAGACTGGCTTTAGGTGACAAAGATTACCCGAAAAAATAATGATAAATTATCAAGCAAAAACCCAACCCGAATCCAAACACGAAAAATGATCCGCACCTGATAGTTCGAATTCGAATTTAATCTGATCTGAATTTAACCCGAACTCAAATGAAGCTGATCCGAAATAAACCCGACTTGATGTAAACTCGAACTCAAAATGGCCGGAAACCAACCCGACCTACCCATTTGCCAAGGAAAATAAAGTTTAATTTCCATTTTTTTTTCTCAATATAATTATATATATATATATATATATATAATAAGAGTATGTTTTTTGTTTTTTATAATAACTAAAAGAATATCTTGAAGCTATAAAACAGGTAAAATAACATCAAGTGTAAAAAGCTCTACTGATGGAGCAATTGAAGAGCTTTTAACAATGTTGTTCTAAACCTCCTAACATCAAGCTTCACATTCTGTTTGTCCAAATATGTTGACTTTACTACATCCCATCCCTGTTTATGAACTAATAAAGGATCCTTAATTATTACATGATCCAACTGATACTTATTTATCAGAGAGCTTTCTTTCGCTTTGATTTTATATTCTAAGTACCTTAAGTTCATATCCCTTGCAGGTTTCCCAAAGTATTCCCTACATAGCCCATCAATGGACCCTAAGGGAACTATTTGAATTACAATTGCTTTGTCAGGAAGGAAGACCATGTTAGTCAGTCCAGCTCCATGGATTCCCATCAATACATCACAGGAATTCACAGTTTGTGCCACACTCGACAAGCCGGTCATATTAGGCTCTGCAGTAACTACATCATAGCCCAAGCTTCCTGCCATTCTTGTTATTTCATTAATGTTTGTAAATGACCGCGATTTCCTCCTGGAGATGATCACCAACCGGGGCTTGTTATGGATCCGGATTGTGTTTCTCCTCTTCAATAAGTAGGTGCTTCTTAGGAACTGTCTGAAATCATTCATGGATAGTTGGTCTTGGGACTTGGATTGATCAATACCAAGTTCCTTGTGAAATTTAAGGCCAACAATAATTCTTGGAAAGCAGTGGATTTTTTCTTCTGTGTCAAGATCAACAATGTCATATCTAGATAAATTTCTGAGAATTGCTTGGAATTTGGTGATCCACCAAGGTTTATTATCTGTCACAAGGAACTGCACTTGTCCATTGAACTGTTTGGAAGTTGTGTATAGTGGAATCACCAGGTCACTGAAATCATGGAAATGGTTTCCTGAAAATCCTCCAAGGGAGAAAAGGATGGCTGGAACACTATGAACCAAGTCACAGTGCAGAAATTCAGTTTGACTTGTAACTGAAGTAACTGACCAATTCTTAACAAGATCCATTGCAACTGGGTTATCTTTTCTGATATAAGGCTTTACAACATAAGATATGTTCCTTGCTGGAGTGCCCATTTGGGATGAAACAATTGAAATAGTGGAGAAATTCCCCTGAACTCTAATGTCCCCTTTGATTTCACAAAAATTTGATATTGGTTCCCAAGAATTGCAACTGCATATTGGCTTGATATCCTTAGATATTCTGTCTGCAACTTGAAAATTGGAATTTATTTGAGTGAATCATGAATGGAGAGTTAAATAAAATACTAGTAACATTTTAAGTCACTTATACATACATAACACCAATATACCATTGAGTTCCTAATAGATTGTATGCAGAGTTTTTCTTGGCTATAAAAAAATTTTAATCTAGATAAAATTTCTGAATTACAAATTTAGCTTTGAGCTGACATTAATTGTGACAATGTTGTTTCATGTCTAAATATGTTAAAAGTTCCAGGCATACCTAATTTCTGCAGAAAGCTGGTCTCCTTGAACACTGAAATTCGATTTCCAGCATAAATGGATGATTGTAAACTCACTGCAAAACAGATGAAAGTAAAGATTAATGAACTAAAAGAGATTTAAATAGTTTATGTGGATTTTGGCATAATATATTCCTAGATACTATCTTGCTGCAAAATCAAATTCCCATTCTGTTTTCAGTAAAACATCCATACACTTGAGTATAAAGCAAGTCTGATAATACTGAAAAAGAAATCAGAGATTGAAACTTATTCATGAACATTGAGCTCTGATAAATGAAAGAAAAGTTCCTTTCAGTAATCCTAAGATTATTGCAGATTTTGGTTCAATTTTAAAAACTTAACCATGTTCTTATTGCAGATTTTGGTTCAATTTATGTTGATGCAACTTAAATATGGTACACTTATTGTATGCCTAATAATAACTAAAGTCATGCCTGGCAAAGTATGAAGTTGAAAGAAGAAAACTTACAAGAAGAGAATTGACACCAATAAGACTTGAGCAGGATGAGAATGCTGCATGTCATAAACAAGCTCCCAAGAAATGTCTTGTAATTGTCCATTTTTCTCCCTTGCCACCCCTTTCATGTCTCTAAAGTCTTTTAAACTACAGCCAAAAGCCAAAATTATGTCATCGTTAAGCATAATTAGGCAGATAAATCTGCAAAGAAGCTTTATTAATTATTTGCGTTTAGTCTTTTGGAGTTGTTTGTAACATAGTTGGGATATTGTGAAAGGGACAAGTGGAGATTATTGGAGACACTCATCATTTGGTTTCATTGATGTTTGCTTCACAGGCAGAAAGTTTAACTGCCGGCCTTATTATGCATTTTAACATTGATAGCAACGAGCCAACTAAAGTTGTTAACAACAATATTAATTGATCACAATTAATAATATGGTTGATAATATTACTAAGTAACCATGGGAATAGTGTGTTCTTATTGTTTTCTTACTTTAAACTTATTTTTCAACAAAGAATGTAGGGAAAGGAACTTACTTGGAGTGGGGCATCTTGAATTCGAGACCTCTTCCAGCTGAATTCCAGCCTCTAACCAAATTAAAGGTGAATTTACCAATTTTTCTTTAGTACTTATTATCTAGGCTGGATAATTCAACATAATGTAGATATCATCAACATCAAGGCTCCAAGAGCCATCTCCACAAATTGAAGGAATGCCATCAATCATTCTTGGTGCTTCCACAAATTAAAGATGCTGCAATTCTACTGTTGAAAATTCTGCTATACATAATTTTGTAACTCATTTAGAAATTCAATGAAGAAATTCAATTGGATGTTCAGACTGGGGCATATGCATAGCAAAATGCTGGTATTCAATCAGATCCATCGTTTTCTATTAACATTAAGACTTATCAAAGTTTTGGTTAAGAATCCAAAGTGAAATATGAATTATGGCAGAATGGGTTCTTAAAATTTCTATGAACCAAAAAAAAAAAAAAATTTCTATGAACTGAGCAACAAGGACAATGAAGGTATTACAACATAAAAGCATGGCTTTGGAATACAGATACCAAGTACAAAAAGGAAACAAGATAGTTACAAAATGATGAGAACCAGGAATGCCACTAAAACTGATTTCTTTTGTAAACAAATTCTTAGAGCTTCAGCACCATTTACGTGGAAAACATCCCATGATTCTGATCGCCATGGGAAAAATACCATTATTTAGGCCGAACAGTCTTCCTTGCGGAAATGCAAAGCATTCAACTTCTTTACACGCAAGGGAATCAATAGGAGAAGCCTTTTTCAAATTGTGAAACTATAAAAGGCAAATTACATACTCAGCTAAGAAGTTTTAATATAAAGTATGGCAACAAGCTGTCTGAAAAGATAGCCGACTGTGTTGAACAACAACCCTTCATGAATTCAAAATACCATTGATGTAAATTACCTCTACTTGCTACGTTTAACAGCACGTCTTCCTTGGCCTTTCTTGGGTGGTCCCTTACCACGCCTCTTCAACATTTCAAGCTTAGATAAACGCTCTTCTTCTTCACGAGCCATGACAACCGGATCATCATTTTTGATATCATACGGGTACCAGGCTGCAACCTTCTCACCAATGAGCTTTTTGCGTAAAACCTTGTGGGGTGATCTGTGCCCTGTTGGGTTAAGTACATGTCCAAATATTCTTGCTCTGGCTTCAGTAACCCCAGCTACAACTGCTGAAGCCAGCATGCTCTTCAAACCACCAGCACTCATCCTCTCAAAAGTTTTATTATTAGTATCTTCCACTAAATTCTGTTAAATATTCTCTGTCAAAAACAAAAAAAATCTGTTAAATATTCAAACAAAACTTTCAGTCACAGCATAATGAGAAATTAAAAGGGTTTCTAAGAAACAAAACACCTGGACATCTCATTTGAATCTCAACCTAAAAAATGACAATGTTGTACGCTTGTGAAGCTAAAAAGTAAGTAGAAATGACTTAACTACTGCTGAAAACAATATTATCTTCCAAAGACGTACACACCAAGATGACAATTAATAAATGACTGTGCTGTATGTTTGGTTTCAACTCACAAAGTCTTTTTATTCAATGGGTGGAAGAGTGGGGTTTAAATACAAGTAACAATCAGAGCTGGTAAAAGATACATAAAGCTATTGGGTGCTAGTTCTTTGTTTCCCAAGTTTGATAAACCTTAGAAGCCAAGCCATACCAAGATGACAATAAATCCACAAACAACTAGTTGTTAACAAAGAATGTTCATATGAGCGAAAAGAAACTATAATAAGGATTCTTCCTAAGTAAGCAAAAGCCCCCGTCAAGACCATAACTTCTCAATGGCAAGCTCATAGTAGTTCATATTCCACAAATATTATGATTGGCCATATTATAGTTAACTTCAGCATGTAAAAAGTGGTCTTCACAATGTGTGAAATGCACTACTAGTACTAGGAGCATAAGGTGGAAGTGAAGGATTAGAAGGTTAAGAACACAAAGCAGCTTAAACAGAAAAAAATAAAACCATTATAAACCTAGTTCTGTTCAAGAACACTTTGATTTTACCCTTATAAGTTCATTGCATAATAGAGGAAAGTTAAGTAAAAGCCCTTCACTCCTCTACTCAGAGAGCTCTAAAACTTATATAAGTATGTTTTGCATAACCTTCCTGCAACATAGAAGGAATGAAATATAGACTCAAAAAAGTTAGGTATGTATGTATATATTTACCTCCTTGATCTTATTATATTTGGATGCTTAAGGACCTATGGTTCATAATCTGCCTTTGAACATGTTCATCGATCTGCACAACAAAAATACCTTACAAAATCAATCCATATATAAACTGAAAAATATAAACGCAACAAGGCCTACCAAATAATTGAGACAGCATCCGTTTTGTGTGTGTCTGTGATACTTAAAGTTTGGAAGCAACCAAAATTATTCAGATCAGATTATACAAAATTAAGATGTGAAATCATAAGGAAAAGAATATTGATGAAGAAATGGTTTACGATTTGACAAAGCAGCAGCATGCTATAGAAACCACACTTGTATATTTCTTATTGAGTCACAATTAGATTATTCAAATCAAATTTAAGTTTGATCATATTCCCTTATTCTATAGTTCAAACTGGGAATAATACATGTTGAAAAGTATCTGGGATAAAAAAAAACAAGCACAATTTTCCTTTTGTGTTCCACATTGCAAGACTGAAGACCCAATCAAATTTAATCCCCATCTGAAAAAAAAAAAAAAAAAAAAAAACACTTGGTCTGCAACTTCACTCCATTTTCATTCAACCAAACTTTTCAAGTTACATCTCATTTAAGAGCCAACTAAGACATGAAAAATAATGATGTTGGCTTTTGGAGAATAAGGAAGAAATGGGTTATTTTATAATTACTAATTAGCATCCCAAAGCAACATCCAAGAAAAGCAACAAAAATACAACATAACGAGATTTCAAGAAACTAGAGTTAAATCCCAGAAGAAAAAATTAGGAGTTTGTATATTGTTTCTGAAGAGTACATACCTCTGACTCTGAAATATGCCCTGTCGAAAGTCGAAACACTAGGAACAGGGTTTTCTCTGAGGGAGGGTTTTGTTTTGTTTTACAGTTGAGGAAGAAGAACCTATACTTGGACTGGCAGCTGTTTGTTTAATTGGGCTTAGACCCAATAGCTCGTCAATTGGGCTTCGTTCAATTTTTGTGTTAGCTGGGCTTATACTTGTGTAAACATTTTTAACTCTTCAGTCTTCTCATGTTGAATTAGATTCAGATTTTGAAATTTTACCCTTCATTTAAATTTAAAACATTAAACATATACAAAACGTTTATACAGTTTGCCTCGTTGTTATCCATGTCGTATGAGACGAATAGAGGAGTTGGAGGCTGTAACACCTGGTAAATGAAATACATATTTTTATATATTAACACTCCAAATTTTTCTGCCAAAAGAAAAAAAAAAAAAATCTCCACATTTCACTTTTCATGAAAGTTCATGTTCAATTAAGCATGAGTCTCACTGTCTCAGTCATCATTCAGATGCAATTGTCATTTTGCTCAGCATTGCTCCTTATATCATAAGCCTGTCGGTTAAAGTACAGAATTGGTCCCTCAAGTGGTGCGACTATAGCAAATTGGTCCCCCAAATGAAGAAATATGTAATTTAGTCCCTCAAGTTGAGTTAATCGAGCAATCAAGTAATTTTCGTTAATTACTGTTAAATGTGCCGTTAAACGTCCGACGTGGCAGTGACTGCGTCAAATATGCTGACGTGTCATCTGCCACGTCATATATTTTTTATTAAAAAAAATATATTTTCTAAAAAAAATTGGGTGAGGGACCTAATTGCTCAATTAACTCAACTTCGGGGACTCAATTGCTCACTAAGTTCACTTCAGGGACTCATTTGCACATTTGCCCCTAATTTTTTGTTTTTTTAATAAAAATTATAAAAATTCGATTTTTTTCTTTTTTTTAATAAAAAAACCATTTTTTCTTTTT
>AWWV01015759.1:0-89663 GCA_001974805.1 Corchorus capsularis | reverse complement strand
ATAATATTGTCAAATCTTAGTATATATTGGGTGACCAAAGGATGTGGTTGGGTTATTTACCCTCTCATATTTGTAATTCAACTCCTTGATTAATGAAAAAGTAGCCCGTTTAAACTTTAAAAAAATATATAATAAATCAAACAAATCATTTATAAATCTATTGTTGTTCCTATTTAAAATATTAATCATATTCACCATGAGTTTTGGAAAAGAAGAAAATTATTTAAGAAAACAGAAAAAAAGAAGAAAATGAATTTTTTATATATATTTTTATTCAAAAAAACCAAAAATTAGGGGCAAATGTGCAAATGGGTCCCTGAAATGAATTTAGTGAGCAATTGAGTCCCTAAAGTGAAGTTAATTGAGCAATTGGGCCCATGACTCATTTTTTTAAAATATATATATATATATTTTAAAATATTTTTTTAATCAAAACATATGATGTGGCAGTTGACACGTCAGCATAGTTGACGGCGTCACTGCCACGTCGGACGTTTAACGGCACATTGGACGGAAACTAACGAAAAGGACCTGATTGCCCCGTTATCTCCACTTGAGGGACCGAATTGCATATTTTTTCACTTGGGGGACCAAAATGCTAGTTTCGCTCCACTTGAGGGACCAGTTCTGTACTTTTACCTAAGCCTGTCACTATTTCTTCCCAAAGCGGCATCCTGAAAAATACTCAGTAACCATTCATCAAAAGAGATCTTTTCTTTCTCAATCCTTAACCGTAAAAAGCTAACCAAATTCCCCTAGTCCACTCACAAAATAATAACAGATGTTCAACTGTTTCACTTTACACTCTTTCTTTTAAAGCAAAACACTCAAAAAACCCATTGGATAATAGTTTGTTCCGGTTTGGAGACGGGACGGGCCAATCCAAAGGGTCAAATTATGAGACAAACCTGGTACCAGTCATAATTTTTAGTGGAGCTGAAATGACCATTAAACCCAATTCAACAGTACCCAAATGAATAAGGCGAAATCTTTCGATTAATTTTTTTTTAGTTTCACTTACACTCTTATTGTTTTCTATAATATATTGCTTATATAGATTAGTTAACTACTGAATCATGCGCAGCTCAGCTGAGGCACCTATTTACTTTTCATTCGCTCCTTAATAGATGCTTTGGGATTGTCTTACTTCTAAATTTAAAGTTGAGTAGGGATGGCAAAACCTAAACCGCTCCGTAGTTCTCACCCCGATAAGGCCCTGGGCCTTTTTTTTAAAAAAAAAAAACGAATACAAGTTGAGGCGGGGCCGTTTTTTTTAACTTTAAAGGACGGGACGGAGCAGTTATGGTATATGGTAACCCTCGTCTCGCCCAACCCCGTATAAATTAATAATAATATTTTTAAAATTCATTTTTATATATTTTAGAGATATTTAAGTAAATAAATAAAAATATTTATATTATTTTTGAAATTTTAATCAAACTTAATTATTGAATTTTTTTATTATCAATTATAAAAATGATAATAAATGTGTAATGAAGGACATGATTTGTTATATTAAAATTTTACTAAACACATTTTATAGGAAAAGATATATTAAGCGGGGCGGGGCTGAGTATGATAAGAAACCATGGGGATCGAGATGAGCCGTGCGGAACAGGGCAAAGATGAATTGTTGGCAGCGCGCGGGGGGGGGGGGGGGGGGGGGCATTTAATGCCTTTTGGCATTAGAACTTATCGGGGAACAATAGATATAAGTCGGCCATGTACGCAATTGCTCCCCACCCAAAAACCAATATGGTATGGCGTTTGGGCCTCGTGATTTGCCCTATATCGGTCATTATCAAAAGAGAGCTATTTCTCGCAAAAAAAGTTTGTTTCTGGAGTTTTATGGGCATGACCCAATTATATTCAGAAGTCAAAATTCTTTCTTCTCAACCTCCGCGATATTCTAGGATTTAGGAGGCGGGAATGCAAGCCATATTAATCGAGAAACATGTAGCATTTTTCATTCTCATTCCCATTTTGAAAATCAAGCAAAGAGGACGAGAAAGAAATTAGAGAGAAAAGAAGAAAGAAATGAGGAAGAGAGAGAAAGATAGCTAAAAAAAAGCAGGAGAGGTAATTATTTTTTTAAAACAAATTGTTCATCAATTCAATTTATTAATTGTTTAAAAAATCTTTAAGGACTGAGTTCTGAGGAGCTGAACAAGGCTCTGAAAGAGAAGTTGAGAAAGTTGAAGTTGTTGATCGATAGTGTCGATTCTTTCCAAACCAAACAAGTACTTTCAATTCAATTTCTAGTTACTAGTAGTTCATTTTTCAATTTCTAGTTTCTAGTTTATTTTTCAATTTACCATTTAGGACTTGAAGCTTACCAGCAAAAGGATCATTGCGGAGATGTCAGATCTCTCGGATGTAATTTATGCCATTCATGGTAAAGGCTCTCTGACTCAGACTCCGTTTGGTTGATCAAACTTTTTTTCCAGAAATTGTTTTATGGAAAATCAATATATTTTCTGGAAATTTTTTTTCTATTGTTGGGACAATTTAATGATTTTTTTTTTTTTTGGCTGTTTGGTTGTTTTCAGAAAAATTAATATGTTCAAAAAGACTAAGACTATTTGTTTTTGAGATCATTCAAAGAGTAATATTGAATACTCTTCTAAATTATTTAATCTTATTAGAAGACAATTCTACATGTGTATATATCTATTTAAAAGAAATATTGTAATTTTTCTCTCAAGAGTTGCCATAAGAAATGGGTAAAGTAAAAATGACAAGAGGAAACAACACAGAGCTAAGGGCTCCATTAAAACAGCAACACATAAAGCTCCATATTTAACAAGGCAGATTTTATATCATTTCCATTAAAATTTATTTCCGTATTCATCACTCCCACCATATGTTTTGTCTTTGATTCCATTCCCCTCTTTTCTTTTTCTTTTTCTTTTTTTTTTTTGCTATTGGCTTTTCAAAAATGAAATTTCTGATAAAAAAATCATAAAAACCACATTAAATGATTAGAAAAATGTGAAATAAAAGGCTAGACAGAGGATGGGGCTTGATTTTTATAAGGAAGAAACCAAGTAGAGAAAGGACTTATCTTGCTGGCAACCAAGAAGGACGATGTAACACAAGAAGGCTAGCAATGACTTAATAGAAGATCGAGTGTGAGAAGAATGGCCAAGATGGATAGGTGGGTAGGTTGAAAAAAGGCTGAAGGTTGAAGGGGTTAAGGACTGTGTGGAGTTTGTAAGCTAAGGAAGTTAGGCTAACCAAACAAAGCCTCAATGATTTAAGTTTTGACTCAGTGATTTTAGTTTTGAGTCTATGATTTTAGTTTCGAATTTGTGTTTCTCTGATTTTGTAGCCGAGATCACCGTTGGGACCAACCCCGTAGACACCCGCCTAGGGGTTCTAGTGCGGGGTGGTGCACCTATTAGGCGATAAGGTGCCTCCTCACAATCTCAAATGCAATCGACATTGCTACTGCTGATGAGAAGACCACTCCTGCCTACTGCTAATGCTTCTGCTCGATTGAAAATTGTTGAGGGTGACAATTTTCAACTCTTCATTTGCAGCCTGGTTGCGATATGAAAGGTGGGTCTTATATGTAAATTATTCGTAAGGCATAAGAACATAAAAGGATCTTTATAGGGTCATGAATAAATAATTCTAAGAATGTAAAGGTTTAGACATACCTGATGCGGAATTTGGTTGAGCCATAAGCATAATCTTGTAGAGAATAAATTAATTTCTCTCTCTTGACTCTTACTTAATTTTACGGTATTTCTTTCTGATGGAAAAGACTTAATTTTGTGTTTACCGTAAACCCTAATGAGTAGAGGGAGGACCAATTTATATATGTAGTCATTTAATCTGGTACGTCCATCAAATATCCAATTGAACGGTTGAGATTTATTTGACTATTAAATGCAATTAAATCTCTCAATTAACATAATTAGGTAGATTTGATTTAACCCACAATAATGTTGGTCAATCCTATAATTACCCAATTTATGTAATTGACAGATTTGATATGGGCCACATTAACATGGTCAAATTCTAACATTCTCCCACTTGGCCCAATCAAACATTTAGCATTAACATTTAATAGCATAAGACATTAGTGCGCACATAAGATGATAAATCTCTTCTTCATGTTCATCATAATACCATAGTGTCGCAACGTCCGGGTCCGGTCCGGGGTACGAACCCTACCGTTTAACGACTTAAAGAATCTTAAAACTAAAGGGAGTCGCCACTAATCTTTTTTAACCTAGGTGTGATTAGCCACCTATCAGATTATTAAGGCTAATGTTAACCCTAACTTGGCGAAGGTAACACTATACCTAATAAACGGTCTACTAACCAGAGTCCTAAGGGTTCGGGAGTCGGGTACGTGTGGGGAAGGATTAGCACCCCCACGACGCCCGTCAAAAAACGGCACTGACTAGTCTAGACTTAACTATGGGTTTCCAAGTTCGGTTGTTTTCTATCTTTAAACATATTCATGCCTATTTGTCTCTTTTACACTAACTAAATTACTAACTAACATACTCTTCTCTCAGTATTGTCTATTTTGCTACTTTTGTCATTTTTACTCTTTTCTTACTCTTTTTACTAATTACTCTTTCCTTACTCTCTTTTATTGATTACCACTTTTTACTTTTTTCTTATACTGACCACCATTTTACTCTCTGAATTACTGATCACCTTTCACTCTTTACAGATTACTATCTTACTCTTTCTAATAACCATTTAGCTCTTACTGATTACTATTTTACCTTTTACTGATTATTTTTTTACTATTTTACTCTTTACTGATAACCTTCTTACTTTTTATTGATTACTATTTTACTCTTTACTGATTACCATTTTGCTCTTACTGATTACCTTTTACTCTTTACTGATTACCATTTTGCTCTTACTGATTACCATTTTACCTTTTACTGATTATTACTTTTTACGATTTTACTTTTTACTGATTACCATTTTGCCCAAAAGAAAGAAATAAGGCCCAACTAAAATTTCACAACGAGAAAAAATAAATAAATTCAACCCACAATTATTTAAAAAGCCCAAAGGCATTTAAAGCCCAAAAAAGAACCTAAATCACTCTTTACTCCAATCCAAATTCCTATTTTCTCAGTAATAAGTGGAAAATATCTAAGTGCTAAAACTCCCAAAGCTTAATTCGAATTAAAAGACTTAAACAAACCCTAGTTTATTATTCCATTTCTAGGTTAAAGGCTCATTACTAAACCCCAAACTTTATTAACTACTCTAATCTCTTTTAATTCTTAAATTGAATTACATATTCATTCCTAGACATTTTTATCCTCAAATACAGATTAATCTATCCAACACCACACACACATATATATATATATACATATTTATATTATCTAATCAAGGTTTATTTTTTAATTACTTTTTCATTTTAACCTAAATAATATTAATATTATCAATTTAAATGACAGACCCTCAATTTGAACAAAATAAAAACCTAGCAGACCAAACTGAAATAACACAGGGACTCTGTTGAAAACCGAACGAACTTTATGCATTTAAGTGAACGAATTAGTTAATTCTTGGACTTAATCGACCTAAAGTTGGGACCAAATTGAAGAAAAAACTGATATTAAATCCTTAACCCACATAGACGTAAAACTTTTCAGGAACTTAATTGAATGACTAACTAAAGTACGACCTAAAATAACCTAATAAACCCTAACATACGTCATACCTATATATAACAAGTTAAAACAGAAAAAATCAAAAAGAAACCCTAAATTTATCGTTACCTTCTCTCTCCTTTCACCGGAAATCGCTTCGCCGTGCCGGTCTCCGTGCGCCGCCGCGTCGGAGTGTTTTCCGGTCGCCGATGATCTTCAAACTTCGTCAAAAGGTCCCCCTCGACTCCCTGAATGCAGCGCCGTCCTTGGTTTCACGCGAACCTCACCGGATTCGCCTATATCTGGCTTCTCCGAAATGAAATCCAAACCTTTTGACCAGAATACCCAACCGTCTGATGAGCTCAACCTCTTGGTATGTACGCCTCTTTTTTTTCTCTCACTCTTTTCACCGAAACCGTCTTTTAACTATCCCTAAACTCAAAATAATCCATACTTTCTGTTGGTTCTTGGGTGTTCTTGATGGGAAAGGTTTGAATCTGCAAAGGAAGGGTGAAAGAGAAATGTCGGTGAAGAACTAGACAAGAAAGGGAAGTCTGTAAAGGTAAAAAAAAAAACTAACTTCTCTCTCTTTTTGTGTTTCTGTTGCTATTGATCTATGAGCAAACTATGGTTTTCGGTATATTTTGAATCTGTGGAAGATGGGAGGAAAAAAATGGCTAGGGTTTTCTAGAAATCTGTGTCCCCATCTCTCTGTCTACTATTAGTATATATATATGCCTGAGTTTCACAGTCGAATGAAGGTCTTTAGGGCTTAGCTGGCTTTTTCCTACTCTCTGTTTGGCTGAAAAATATGGTGATGTGGTCTCTGCAAGAGAGATTTATTGTATGTGTGTGTGAGTATATTTGTGTGTGCTTATGTCATGGTGGAGTGATGATTTGTTTGCTGGAATTTGATCTGGTTCTGCACTTGCCCTTGATGGTGGCCATCTGTCTCTTTTACTTGACCTGTGTTTTTGCTGTTTACTTGAGTTATGCACCGATTTCCTTGTCCCCCACATTTGCTTACTTGTCAGCTGACAGAGCACTTGTCCCTTTGTGCTTACATGGCTTAGGAATTCTGACTTGGCATGATAATCCAATCCCATTGCAGGGATGCTTGTGCTGGAATGTGTACCCAGCACATTTACGTGTGTAGTACACACTTATTTTGTGCCATTTTCTGCTGTAATTTGCTCTTGTTGTTTGTGGTGTTCCTCTGCTATTTTAGCCATTAGATCACAACGACTTTAATCTAGTATACTGCACTAATGGTTGAGATACATCCCTTGATTATCTGCATTTGTGTGTTTTGCACAGCAAAGCATTTTTAGGGACAAATCTCTGACTTCTCTTGAACTTGGTTGGCAAGTTTTCATTAAGCTTTCTAACCCTCTTTTCCCATTTTGTTTGCTTGTGTTTAATGGCTGTAAACCCCCTGCTTTGTCTCCCATGGTGTACTGCAGTTGCTGATGTGGCGAGGGGGACCATCCAAGCTTGGTCCCCCATGTCCAAAAAAGATAAGTTACCCTCTCCTAAACTTGTTAAACTGCAGATTTATCCCCTGTTTAAATTCTAATGGTGACTAACTTGCTTTTAAATTTTGCTTTGCAGGAACTTTGTGGAGATATTTGGAGCTTGGTGAAGGGCAAATTAGGGAAAGAAGAAAAATGAGCTACAGGATTTACTTCTAAAGCAAATTCTGCATTATTATATTTATTTACCACTGCCCTAAGATGGCATGTAATTTCTGTATATATATATTTAAATAGAGGGCCTGTAATTTGTATTTATTTGGCACTGTCTTGTAAATAAATGCTATATTACTATGTCTTATTATTACTATTATCATTATCCATTTGCATTTCCTTTAAATGAAACCCAAATTTATTATTGAATTGCTTTTGGGCTTCAAATTACATTAGGTCCAAAGATGACCCAAAGCAACAAAGATCCAAATGTAGAATTACAATAGGAGCCCAAACAAAGACCATCAAGATGATAAATTTACTAATAAAAAAAAATCTTCTTCTTACTTTTTTTTTTTTTTTTTTTTCAATTTTTACTTTTAACAAATGCTACTAAGTAAAGAGACATTCTAAGTGAGCAAAATTGGTCCTAATATCCTACTAATTGTCAGAGCACCCACAATGTACTGGAAAATGACCTAAATTACCTTAAACTGCATTAAATAGAAATGAATGACCCTAATTAAAGGATATAAGACCAAAATGGGTGTCTACACATAGTATAATAATATACTAAAGATGGGTTATGGCGGTTGTATATTATTTACTCAACATACTTCCTTCCATATACCAGAATACTTAGCAAACCATTACACTGGATCCATAATATACATAAATTTCTTTATGGTCTACAATCATATCTCATAGAGATGATCCTGTTTCAATAAATTCAAACATAACATCAAGTGTACACAATCATAAAACAGGTGATGTATTTCAGAAACACAATCAGTTGAGCTCAGAGTGTAACAATCATCATAAACATCATTTTTTACCAATGCTAAGGCCCATTCTAGGAACGTCTTCCTTAAAGGCCTTTGGCGGTAAACCTTTAGTTAAACAATCTGCGATCATATCAGCAGTTCTAATACCTTCAATTGACACTCTTTGTTTCTGAACTTGCTCCTTAAAGACAAAATACTTTATGTCCATATGTTTGGCACCTTTCGAGTATTTGTCATTTTTGGTGAAAAATACTGCTGCGGAGTTGTCACAGTAAGTTTTCAGCGACATGATAATGGCGTCGACAACCCCAAGTCCTGAAATAAAATTCCGTAGCCATAATGCTTAAATTATGGCTTCAAAACATGCCACATATTCTGCTTTCATAGTGGATGTAGCGACAATAGGCTTTTTGGCACTCTTCCATAATATGGTACCTCCAGATAATTGGAAAAGATAGCCAAAAGTGCTCTTTCTATAGTCAAGACATCCACCCAAATCTGAATCAAAATATCCAACTTCTAAGTGGTTGGATTTCTTATACATGAGCATGTAATCTTTCGTTTCTTACATAAGGGATCGATTCCATTTATTTTCGTTCCACATCATTCTTAGAGCATTGCATAAGTCTGAACTTGTCTCCCTTTTGAATTGGAGCAATTGTAGCTAAACATTTGTCCATTTTGAATTTCTCTAGAATTTCTTTGATATAGTTTTTCCGAGACAATCCTAACAATCTTTGTGATCTATCATGGGATATTTCAATTCCTATCACATAGGATGCCTCACCCATATCTTTCATTTCGAAATTCTTTAAGAGAAAATCTTTCGTTTGACGTAAGATGCCCAAATCATTAGCAAGCAAAAAGTCATCAACTTATAGAACTAAGAAAACAAACTTACCCCCACTGATCTTTCGGTATATACACCGATCAACGGTGTTTTCTTCAAACCGAAAGATGTTATGGTATCATTAAACTTAATATACCATTGTCGAGAAGCTTGTTTAAGCCCATATATTGACTTCTTCAGTTTACACACCAAGTGATCTTTCCCTTCCAGCAAGAAGCCTTCAGGTTGATCCATATAAACATTCTCCTCAAGATCCCCATTAAGAAAGTCCGTTTTCACATCCATTTGGTACAAATCATAATGAGCGACCAATGCCATAATAATTCTTAAAGAGTCTTTCTTTGAGACAGGTGAAAAGTCTCCTTGTAATCGATACCATCCTTTTGAGTATAGCCCTTGGCAACAAGTCTAGCTTTATATCGTTCGATATTGCCATTTGAGTCGCGTTTGGTTTTGAAAACCCACTTACAACCAACTCGTTTAGAACCTTTTGGCAATTCGACGAGGTCCCAGACTTTATTATGTTCCATGGACTTTAACTCATCTTTCATGGCATCAATCCACTTGTCAGACTCATTACTTTCTATGGCTTGTGAAAACGAAACTGAGTCTTTATCGATTCCAATGTCAAAATCTGACTCTTGCAAATAAACCACATAATCATTAGCAATGGCTGGCCTTCGATCCCTTTGTGGGCTAATTTTTTCATGAGGTGCTTCTTCATTTAAATGTTGCTTAGTGTTGTTAAAATCTTCATTAACAACTTGAGTAGCATTTTGATTAGGTATGGATAAAGGAACATTTATGGGTAAAGAAACATCAACCTTGACTTCCTTTATTTCCACAACTTGCTTTTCAGCACTCCCACTAACCTCACCATTTTCAAGGAATCAAACATTATCAGTTTCAACAATTCTTGGACTATGGTTTGGACAGTAAAACCTATACCCTTTAGATTTCTCTGGGTAACCAATAAAGTAACCACTGATCATTCGAGAATCTAACTTCTTTTCATGTGGATTATAAACATACACCCACAAAATTTGGGTAATGAGGAGTTACTCATCATACTCATACACCCACAAAATTTGGGTAATGAGGAGTTACTCATCATACTCCTAACCATATCCATTAATGTTCGATTACGCCTTTTAGCTACACCGTTTTGTTGAGGTGTACCTGGCATTGTGTATTGCGCACATATGCCACGACTTTCGAGGGACTTTGCAAATGGACCTGGGCATTGCCCTGATTCATCATGTTTGCCATAATATTCACCACCTCTATCAGATCTTACAATTTTCACCTTTTTTATCTAATTGCCTTTCAACCTCATTAATAAACACTTCGAGAGTGTCTACAGATTGAGATTTTTCATTCAGCAAGTATAGATAACCATAACGTGAAAAATCATCGATAAAGGTGATAAAATTTTTTTTCCACCAAAAGATGGAACATCAAAAGGTCCACATATATCGGTGTGTATAATTTCAAGAAGCAATCTAAACATAAACCAAAATCAGTAAAATCTAAATTCGTAAGAATTTCATTCTTTACTAATCTTGTTAACCTTTCATTGGATACGTGACCCAAACGTTTATGCCACAAGAAAGCAGAATTTTCATTCAGCAACCTACCCTTGCTTCCAACATTATAATAAACAGTAATCAAGGATTCAAGAAATGATTTATCAAGTTTAAACTTGTATAAACCATCAGTAAGAACACTGGAACCATAAAATAAAACATTCTTATTTAACTTAAAACATTCATGTCCAATGTTCAAATCAAAACCCATAATATCCAATTTTATTTGGATTTGTGGTTTGGATCGTAAGGAATCCTTACATCATCATAAGTAGTTGCTCCAGTATCAAGCCACCAAGTATTAGAAGGAACTTCAGCTAAGTTCGATTCATAACATACAGAAACATAATGTATGATACCTTTCTTTTCAAACAAAACTTTACATTTCAGGCAATCTTTTTGATAATGTCCTTCCATTTTACAGAAATGACACCTATCTGCCAGTTCTTTCTTCTGAGCTGTCTGAGGTGCATTATCAGACATCTTTTTCTTCTTAAACTTCTTGGGCTTAGACTTGAGTTCCTTTCCAGCTCCTTGACCCATGAGATTAATAGAATGACTTCCCGTCCTTTTCAGACGTGATTCCTCCTGACATACAGAACTTCAGCTAAGTTCGATTCATAACATACAGAAACATAATATATGATACCTTTCTTTTCAAACAAAACTTTACATTTCAGGCAATCTTTCTGATAGTGTCCTTCCATTTTACAGAAATGACTCCTATCTGTCAGTTCTTTCTTCTGAGCTGTCTGAGGTGATTATCAAACATCTTTTTCTTCTTAAACTTCTTGGGCTTAGACTTGAGTTCCTTTCCAGCTCCTTAACCCATGAGATTAATAGAATGACTTCCCATCCTTTTCAGACGTGATTCCTCCTGACATACAGAACTTCAGCTAAGTTCGATTCATAACATACAGAAACATAATATATGATACCTTTCTTTTCAAACAAAACTTTACATTTCAGGCAATCTTTCTGATAGTGTCCTTCCATTTTACAGAAATGACACCTATTTGTCAGTTCTTTCTTCTGAGCTGTCCGAGGTGCATTATCAAACATCTTTTTCTTCTTAAACTTCTTGGGCTTAGACTTGAGTTCCCCAGCTCCTTGACCCATGAGATTAATAGAATGACTTCCCATCCTTTTCAGACGTGATTCCTCCTGAGCAAGCCTACTGGACAATTCATTAACATCCCACTTATCCTTAGTGGGATTATAGTTAATTTGGAATGGTCCATACTCAGGAGGCAGTGAATTCAGAATGAACTGCACCATGAAGGATTTATCCACATTCATTCCCAGGGTAACAACCAATGACTTATCAACAGAACGAAAACGCTCTTCCACAAACGCTAAATATTCTTTAGCACTTTCTGTTTGTGGGAGAATGCTCTTAATTTTGTTGGCAATAGTCATTCGCATAAACATAATGCTTAATCTATTGGACCGTTCCCATGCTTTATAGTGTCACTTTTCATCCTCACTGCTTTTATTTGTAAGAGCAGAAGGCTTATCTTCCAAAAGTGTCAAGTCAAGATCCTGAACACCTAAATGGAACTTGACTTGTTCGCACCATTCAGAGAAGTTTAACCATTGAAAACAGTCACAGATGCAGCATGCGAATGAATAGGAATAATTGCAAACAATATATATGCATGCTTAGATTACATAAGGATTCAGATTTATAATCAATTAGAGCATATATATAGATCACCTTTGGGTAGATACTATAATATACTATCATAAATTCAATACCATTATGTAACTTTATAGGCAATTAATTATTCTCAATCAAATATACAAGACATCTTTGGACATACAAATATACTTGAATAAAGAATAAATATTTACCTCAATGAAGTTCACCATTAATTGATTTACCTTTGGGCAAATCCGAAAGTACTATCATCATTGAACTTCATATGATACATTCATGCATGATATAATAATTTAGTTTGGCCACTTTGGTGACTAACAAACTACATGAGTATAATCATTCTCATAAAATTTAACTAAATTTTATGACATAAAATTGCAAAAATAAATTGGCCAAAACAAATTGCGTACAAAACTAAAAGCAATCAAATATAACATACAGGCAAAACATAATTCTTTGCAATAAGAAATTAAAAGCCATGAGTATAACATTCGGCCAAATTTTTTCTGATGCGTTAAACTCCAAACAAATTGCATTAGACTTCAAATTAATCAATGCCAAAACAAAAATAATAGTTTATTGGCATGATAAATCAAAGAGGTTTATTAGGACTCATAGCAACAGACGTCCATCAAAACAATTCAATTTGACCAGTAAAACAAAAGGCACATATATTTGGCTTACACCAAAAAAGAAAAAGGCACATATGTAATATTTTAATGGAGCAAAACATAAAACGATAATCATCCAACATAAGTATATACATAAGGTGTCGAAATCTATTGGCATAAAGTAATAAACATGCCGATGGATTTAATTAACGAACATGCCGATCAGATCAAAACTTTATAGATTTTCAAACGATTAATCGATAATTATCATTCACATAAACTTTTTTTTTGAATATTTATCCATGAAACCTAACCAGCTCTGATTACCACATGTAAATTATTCTTAAGGCATAAGAACATGAAAGGATCTTTATAGGGTCATGAATAAATAATTCTAAGAACGTAAAGGTTTAGACATACCTGATGCGGAATTTGGTTGAGTCATAAGCATAAACTTGTAGAGAATAAATTGATTTCTCTCTCTTGACTCTTACTTAATTTTACGGTATTTCTTTCTGATGGAAAAGACTTAATTTTGTGTTTACCGTAAACCCTAATGAGTAGAGGAATGACCAATTTATATATGTAGTCATTTAATCTGGTACGTCCATCAAATATCCAGTTGAACGGTTGAGATTTATTTGACTATTAAATGCAATTAAATCTCTCAATTAACATAATTAGGTAGATTTGATTTAACCCACAATAATGTTGGTCAATCCTATAATTACCCAATTTATGTAATTGACAGATTTAATATGGGCCACATTAACATGGTCAAATTCTAACATTATATTGTATAAAACTTTGAGGGGATGGTGGAAGCCAATTGAGAAAAAAGCATATCCTTAAATTTCATTAAATCAGAATCCATACCTATCTATACATACAACTAGCAAATGACCCGCACTTCACTACGAGTTTTTGTTCCTTTCTTTTGCATAATATATACTACGTATTATTTGAATAAACATATGGAAATTACTAAAAGATCCCTACCCCGGATTAATGAGGAGCGAGAGAACTAATTTTTTTCGTCTTTTCTCACCTGGCCGATTACTTAAATGCCCTAACTTTTGATTCTTGAGGTGATTAAATAACTAGACTTTTTGGTCATTTCTCAATTGACTTTAATAGAGTAGTGGAATTACTAAAAGATCCCTACCCCGAATTAATGATGAGCTGGGTGGAATTACTAAAAGATCCCTACCCCAGATTAATGATGAGCTGGAGAAGTAATCTTTTTCGTCTTTACCTACCTGGTAGATTACTTAAATGTCCTAACTTTTTATTCTTAAGGGGATTAAATATCTAAACTTTTTGGTCATTTCTCAATTGACAAATGACTCAAAAAAGTTCCATGTCAATTCCACAAGTGCTGCATTTATTGACTTTGGTTTTTTTTTCCTGTCGATTATTTTTACAAAAATCTGTATCTTAAAAAAGGAAATAGAACAATCCCAGTAAACATGTCAAAGCACTGTCTACATTCAAGAAGTTATCCGATAGAGAAGCCTCCATAGTCTAAAGTTAAAGTTTAAACTTTAAACTCTAAATTCATTTACTATAGAAATTAATTGAATATATATAAATATATATATATATATTATATAATATATAAATGAAAAATTAGTTTATATATATATATTATATAATATATAAATGAAAAATTAGTTTATATATATATATATTATATATAAATGAATTAGTTTCAAATTATACCAACTATATGCATCACTGGAATCCGATTTATTTATGCATATATAACGGTAGAACTTATATTTTAATTGAATATATAATATATATAATATAAATGAAGAATTAGTTTATATATATATATATATGTAAACACAAATTTCGCGTCCAAAAATAAGAACAGGAAATTTGGAACAAATAAATAATTTTATTGATAAAGTGTGGTACAATCTCTGAATAAATTACAATGAATTCTATCCTCTGATTCTTCTTTGATGAATTTATGTCAAGGGTCTTAATGGACTTGATCTTGAACAAACTGAATAATCTCCTGTAAATGTGTTGGTGAAGATCGATAATAGTTTCTTGAACTTTGGTGAAGATCGAAATAAGAATCTGAAATACTTCAGATATTGATTCTTGATTCTTCAGAGTTTTCTGCTTCAGAGCTTTTCTGCCTTCTGCATTGTGTCTTGAAAATGACTTGGGAGCTTGGTATTTATAGTGGGGAATGGAGAGTTTCAAAATAACTTGATTTCTCCTTATTATTTATCTCTAAACAATTAATTTTAATTAGAGATAAATAATATTCCACCTGCTTGACATTTGATTGGCTAATTTTCCAAGCCTTGTAATTTGATTGGTCCAGTGATGTAATTTATTCACCATTTATCTCAAATTATTAGAGATAAAAATGATGACTCACAGGTTAATTTTAATTGGTCAAACCCATGAGACAATGGAATTTGATTGGTTGACCATGACTTCTTGAATTTTCATTGGTCACATGATTTTCTCTAATTTAATTTAATTTAATTAGAGATAAACCAAATGAATTAAACCAATTTTGATTGGTTAATTTCAAATGGTTGAGATTTGATTGGTCTAGCCATGTGTACAATTTTGGTGAGACTAAACACTTTATAATTTCCATGTGTCACAACTTAATTGGACATACAATTTGATCAACTATGAGGTATTCCAAGTTGATGTGGCACTTTGAGATTGGATAACGAATTTTCTCCTTCTACAAATGCCCCCTCAATACTTATTCACTATGATATAAGGAATGTGAAGAAGTCTTGACATCTAATTCACCTTATCTCCTTCATAACCACATCTTAATGAACTTATTTCGTCCAAACAGACAAAGCATGCATTAGTTACCAACTTTATTTTCCTTTTTGGGAAAGCCCAACATTCATATACTTGGGCTTGTACGATGAGACTTTGGCAAGGTTTTAAAGTCCTTTATTTCCTTGTAATTGGATCACATATTTATTTCACCTAGGACTATACTAACTCAACTGACCAAAGGAGAAATTGAGTTCCATCCGATTTCCACCCAAACAACTTGAATTTGTATTGAATTAAAACCCTTGAATCGTCTTGGAGTAGTAAAAAGAGACCTAGGGCACGTATTTTTCCTCACATAATAATCGTCAATCGCCGCAAAGTTTCAATCGACTTCTCATGCTCATCGATTTTCCACTCGCCACATACTCATCGATTTCTCATCTTCTCCAGGTAAATATCAAAGCCATTGTTTAGCATATATTATTTTCCTGGAATCTTGGCCACGTACACATGTTCCATGAGCATAATCTGACCATACATGTAATTTCCTTTGAAAATTCATGAAACTTAAAAGCTTTGCCACGTCCTGATGCCCCTTTTCAATTCTCATGAAAGTTGGCACGTTTCCATGCAAGCTTTGAAAATTCTATGTGTCGATTAATTTGCAATCATTTGCCTTTTTTTTTTTTTTAATTAATTGGATGCTGACTCTCCAATTTATATTCATAGCTTGGAATCTGATAGTGACCTTCAGTTAATCTTCAGGTAAGCTTCCATCGTCTTGATGTTTCAAATTTTTCGATTGATCAAAACAGAAAAAAAAAAACTTGCCATCAAATTTACCCTGCTGTTATCTCGCCTGACATCGTAATTTTTTTTTTCATTCAGGAAGACTTGCAGGCAACTTGGTGGACTTGTTGCAATAATTGGTTTGCAATTTAATCAGTGTTTGTGATTTTTTTCCTTTTATTATTCACCGCAAACTAACATTAATTAATTGCAATTTGTAGGCTTCTGCTCATCACTTGCAACAAAGCGAGCAAACTTATTATTCGTTTTTGATCAAGACCCAAGTGACCAAATTTATTATTCGCTTTTGATCAAGACCCAAACTTATTATTCGCTTGTCCTGGTGTTTATCATGGTTCGTTTCAAGGAGCACGAGGGCAATCTTATTATCCTTGCCCATGCAGATGAGGATATCAAGGAAGGGGATCTCTTCCTATTGGCCAACCTATTTATGGTCGATATCCTCCATCTTGGCCAAAATTATCATTCCCTCAAGATCTGACCAAATGGTCTGCGGAGCCTATGAGTGAGACAACAAATTCTCTCCGATCTTATTTGCATGATGGAGCACAGAGCGATACAAAGTTTATTACTTTGGGAAATCGGATCGCCACTGGTGCATCTCATTGGGGACCATTTTTCAAGTTTTATGGTGAATTTGCCTATATTCCCAAATATTGGGAATGGGCTGAAGAGGTGCTGGGCCGCTATAGGTCATATGTTTTTGAGGCTGAGATTAAGACACAATTTATGCATCTCTCTATACTTATGATCGAAACAAAGACATCATTCGCGCATTTTGCGAAAATTGGTGTCCATCCACGAATACTCTTCATCTTGGTTCTGGGGAAGCCTCAATTTCTTTATGGGATTTGCATCAATTAGGAGGCTTGCCTATTAAAGGTGATTTTTACGACGAGGTGATCCCTTGCGCTGAGGAGTTAACTGGGGTTGATGATAAAGGGATAAGACATCTTCCAAAAAACTGTGAGCACTTATTTGCTGCTTTTCACCATTTACAAAAGAAGCATAGAAATCAATGTAAGGTTCTTCTTGTCGACTGGATTAACTTTTTGTTTCAAGGCTGGGCTCGTTACTCAAAGCCTCCTACTCGACGAGCTAATCGAACGACTCGTTCGAGAAACACTCATAATCCCAATGGTTTGATACCTGAACATGGTAGATGGGGTCTTGTAGGGCACAAGGCATGCGAGTTTCTCCATATTGAGGACACCTGGAGACAGACAACATTTTTCTCGGCTTTCATTTCTTGTTGGCTTTGTGCCTTTGTACTCCTGAGTGAAGATGAATCGATTCGTCTTGAAACATTCAAAGTCGCCAGTATCACAGGTTTCCAAAAAAGACCATTTAATCTTGCTGTTCCAGTTTTGGCAAAAATATACCAAGGACTAAATAAGGTTGCTTATTCTACTCAGGCCGGCTCTTCGGAAGCATGCTTCCCAATGCATTATTTGTATGGATGGTTGGGCTATTATTTCGGTACCCATTTCCCAAGCATAGATGAACTTCCTGGTCCCCTCATGGCCAAATACTCAGGGGAAGGTGGAGCTAAACAATTTTCTCCACGTGATGCACGCGTGGCAATCTATAATGGTTTATCTTGGGGTGCCATTCTTTTTACAAGGAACAGAGAGTTGACCCTTGTTGATGATGGATCCCTTAATCCAAGGGAGTTTGCCTACCTGGTTAGTGTTCGTTCCAGTTATCTGTCTGTTCGGTATAGTGGCAACATTATTATTGAGCCTTACAGTCCTCATCGATTTGGGAGGCAATTTGGATTCTGTCAAAATATCCCAGGTACTTTGAACAATGATGTTCGATCCGGATCTGAAGCCGATTTATTGTTGTTTTGGAGAGTGTGCAATGTATATCGTACCAAGTGCAAATTAACCTGCCCACCTCTCTCCTTAAAGATAGCTGATCTCACTGCCCTGGGCTTTGCTGAATGGTGGTCGAAAGTCCATATTATTGATGATTTCGACCAATATGTTGACTTATTGATCTCTAGCACTCGCACTACCTTATCTAAAAAGGCGAAACAACGTAAAGAAGTGGTTGACACTCAACTCTCTGTAGTTAAGCATGGTAAGGGCAAAGTTCTTGCAATAAGGTCTTCAAATGATAGGGAAGACATGGCTTTGAAAAGGAAGTCCACTCAGTTGACCCAGGAAGTTATTGGGACGCCTGAGAATCAGCATGTGGATTCTGGGAACAACACCATGCTAGTTGACAATCTGAGTGATAAGACTGATAAGGAGAGGCATTGGAAGCGAGCAAAAACCACAAAGATACACTCTTTTTGTGATGTTGAAGAATTATTTGATGGGATTCCAAATTGTTCAAAAGTTTCAGAAAATCTTGACCAATTCGTAACACATTGCATGCAAAAATATGTTTTATCCTTTGATCGTGTCGTCTATGACCATAAAAATAATCCCCACAATAAACTAACTAGAATAGCGAGGGCAAGTAGGGGTCGAATCCCACAGAGAAGGGTTATGTGATGAACAATAAAAAGAATGAAAAATCTTTTCCAAAAATCAAACAGAAAACAGGGGATTGTGAATATCAATTTATAAAGAAAACAATTAAACTAATAATCAAAGCAAAACAAATTAAATCTAAATCTAAATCTAAAGCAGAATATAAAGCAAACAATAATTATAAAGCATACTTCTTCTCCAGTGGTATGATTCAATCAGATTAACTATGGATCATCGACTTAAAAGGTGAATTAAACATCTTATTCTTGACTGACAACTGATATATGTTTCCCAACATGTATTTTAGATAAGAGGCCGATTAAAGCTGCAGTTATCCCTTTTATTCCTTCAGCAGTCGATTACTTTCTTAGGGCTTAAAGATCACTTGAGAACAAAGCATTAAGATTAATTAATTTTACACACATGCCTACAAAGTAGAACCATACGATGAGAAATTTCTCGCCCTCCGATAGACAAATACCCATTAAGCAGCGATTAAACAAACCTAATTTGCTACATACAATCAAACTTGAGTGATTAATTCTAAGCTTGATCTAGCCATAGATCTTCCTCTTACATCGTTAGTGGCCACATAACTCAAATAAGATTCAGAATCATAAAATTATTCTAGGGTTTTGACTACTATCATCAAGAACTTAATACAAAATTATAAGTTTAGAAATCTCACCATAATCAATTGATTGAATTCACCAAAGGATCAGAAGTATTAAGGATTTAGCTACTCATGGACTTAGGAAAATCCATGAGAGGCATAAAAATACTTACAGAACTAAGGAGAAACGATTTCTCCCCCTTGAAACCCTAGGGACGTCGCACCCCTCTATGGCTAGAGAGGGTGTCGACTTCTCCCTCTTCTAAAACTAGAGAAAAACCTAAAAACTAAAGAAAGGTAGAAAAAGAGAATTATCTAAATCTATGATGTGTATCTAATGTGTCTAATGTGTGATTTGTGATACAGGAGGTGGCTATTTATAGTGGAGGAATAGGGTAGGACGGTTTAGCCATGACTTGGTCTCCAAGTTGGATTAGGTGTCATCCTAGAGTAGAATCCAAGTCAAAAGAGGATTCTGGAATTTTCTGGAATCTGGTAGGAACTTCAACGTCGAATTCGGGCTTGAAGATGGCAGATCTGGGCTTTGTACTTCAAAATAAAGTTGTAGAGCTCGGAGTTAGCTTTCCAACGGCTACTCATGGGCTTAAAACGGACATCTGAGCAGAAAGTTATGGTCTTTCTACAAAGACTGCGCTGAAACCGGGCTTATATCGCAAATCTGCGGGATTATTGCGGGATTTGGATATTTTTTTGGATATTAGGCCTACAAATTGGGATTTTAACTCCAATTATAGGTTTATATGGGCTGAGTATATTCCCATATAAATAATCCAAAAATCCTCAACTTCAGGGCTTCTTCTGGGCTTGGCTTCAATCCTATGCAAATGAGCTCCAAATCTTCAATTTTTACTTCTTGAATTAATTCTTCAATTGTCTTCAAATCTTCAAAATATCTTCAATCACAAACTTCGCATCTTCAAATCTTCATTCCAAATGACTAAATCCATAGTTGAGTAAAAAGTCTCCAAAATAGCTCCAAAAAGAGTGAAAAACAATAAGTTTTCACTTTTCTTGTCTTCAGGACCTAAAAACACAAATACTAGCAGAATAGGGTAAAAACACATATAAAAGTAGTAAAAAGTATATAAAAATAGCTATAAAAACATGCATAATTTGAGCTCGATCATCCTTTTTCACCTCTCATTTTTTTTAATTACTCCTTTTTTCCTTTTCAGCTCCAAGGTCAGAGTTTGGCTGTAAAAATGTTTGGAGATTTATCTCCAGATCATAGCGAAGCCTCGGTCTCTAATTCTCATGATTTTGATAGACTTGCTGATCAAGTGGGAAATTCTGAAGTTCACCACTCTTCTCGAAGAACCGTTCTTCTAGAGCGTTCTACTCCCCAAATAAATATGCAGGGGATGGGTGAAAATATTGTTGTGAAGCCTCACCTTAAGGCTTTGCCATTATCTGCACCAGAGTTTACTAGATTTAGTGCAGATAAACTGATTGAGGATGGTCAACTCAAGCTCGCCTTGATTCTTTGGGAGAGTATTCAACTTAAGATTGCTCGCACTCCTTTTGATCAAGTTCATTTGCTTGTTGATGAGGTCCGCAAGATCTTTGCTGCCATAGAAGGAATCAAGGCTGTTGATTCTACTTCATTAAAAGTCAGGGTTGAAGAGTATTTCAGTCAAATTGCTAAGTTCACTGATCTCGAATCTTCCTTTTCTTCGAGAATGTCTTCGAAGGATCAAGCAGATAAGCTTCAAAATCTTGCAACCCGTCTTGAGGAATCTGTCTCAAAGGAAAGCAAAGCCGTTGTTTGTCATGATAACCTCACATCTGAGTTAACAAAGGTTGAGAAAGAGATTTCTACTTTGAAAGAGAAAAAAGCGAAACTTGAGTTTTCTCTCAAGGAGAACGATAAAGCGTTGGAGGTGGTCAAGGCTCATGTTTCTCATATCCGAGAAGAGATGGCTTCTGTTGAATCATGCCCTATCCTTAGTGAGGCAGATGCCAAAGCTTTGAAAGTACTTGAAGACATTTTGAGATCATCTAGGGAGGATTTGAAGAATCTGAAATGGAAGCCATGAAACCCTAGTTTTCTTTATTTAGGACCTTAGCCCTTTTTTCTTTACTTCTTGCTTCTTAGGATTAAAGAAACTTTCTAGAAATTTCCTTTTGTATTGATTTTTATATCAATGATAAACTGCAGCTTCTTTGATTTACTGCTTGTCTCTTTTAAGTGCCTTGGATGAAAATCTCTATCCTTTGAAACCAACTCCGCTAATCAAGCAATCAACTTTAGGCGAGACATATTTCCAATTGAGTTCATGATAATTTCATTGCTTCATGATTAAAGGATTTTTTTTTTGGGTTGACTGAACTTGGCAAGGGGTACCAAGCTGCCTACGTACCTCCAAGAAATGAAGGATCAAGTCATTTTCGTAGTTCTTTGGTTTTTTTTTCTTGCTCTTAACTTTTGCCTAAGTCGTCCTTTGTAGGATTTTCAACTTAGCGAGCTTTTTGTGCTCTAACTTTTGCCTAAGTCGTGCTTTGTAGGATTTTCAACTTAGCGAGCTTTTTGTGCTCTAACTTTTGCCTAAGTCGTCCTTTGCAGGATTTTCAACTTAGCGAGCTTTTTGTGCTCTAACTTTTGCCTAAGCCATCCTTTGCAGGATTTTCAACTTAGCGAGCTTTTTGTGCTCTAACTTTTGCCTAAGTCATCCTTTGCAGGATTTTCAACTTAGCGAGCTTTGCAAGTAGTTTATACTCTTGCTCAGGAGTATGATGATGTTCAAGCGTAGTAGCGTTTCAAAAATCTGCCGTTAATAGGCCCAACTTTTACACCATCTTGATCAACAATCTTGTAAGCGCCATTGGAGTAAACTTCACGGACAACATACGGACCATCCCATTTGGACAAGAACTTGTTCCCCATGCGGCGTGAAATAATTATTGGTCTTCTCACTGCAAGCACTAAGTCTCCAACATGGAATGATCTTGGCTTGATCTTTTTATCAAAAGCTTTGGCTAGTCGAGCTTGATAACATTCCAAGCGTTGTTGCGCTTCCAACCTTTTCTCATCTAGTGCTTCAAGTTCTTCGAGACGCAACTGCACATTATCTTCATTGGAAATACCTTCTTGTAAAGCAATTCTCAATGATGGAATTTGTTGCTCAAGAGGAAGAACTGCTTCTACACCATACACAAATGAGTATGGGGTGGTTGTGTAGGTGTTCGAAATGTGGTTATGTATGCCCATAAAGCTTCTACTATTTTCTCATGCCAGTCTCTCTTCGAACGATTCGCAACTTTCTTCAACAGGTTGCACAAAGTTTTATTGAAAGCCTCTACCAATCCATTGGCTGGAGCATGGTACATAAAAGAAAAATGTTGCTTGAAACTGAATTTTGCACATAACTTGTCTATGGGGAATTGCTTTCCGTTATCAGTTATGATACAGCAAGGTATGCCATATCGATAAATGATATTGGTCTTGATGAAAGTGGCCACAGTCTCCTTTTTCACATTCTTGAAAGGTGCAGCTTCTGCCCATTTGGAAAGATAATCCGTGGCGGCCAAAATACAAAGATGCCCCTTTGATGTCTTCGGCAATGGCCCAACTATGTCCAGCCCCCACGAGTCAAAGCGCCAAGATGTGATGGTTGGGTGTAACGGCTCAGGAGGTTGATTAATAAAGTTGGCATGAAATTGACAAGGTTGACATCTCTTTGCATACTCCATACAATCTTTTACCATTGTTGGCCAATAATACCTCATTCTCTTGATTTGAAAGTGCAATTTGGCTCCTGATTGATGAGCACCACAAATCCCAGAATGAGCTTCGTGTAGTGCCTTAGCTACTTCTTCTTCACCCAGACAACGAAGAAAGACCCCATCAAAGGAATACCGATACAAAGTCTTTTTAAAGTAGATGAATCGAGGTGCACGCCGTTTTATTTCAGACTTGTGCCTTGGATCATCAGGTAGTTTCGCATATTCTAGATAATTAATCAGCGGCTGTCGCCAATCTTCCTTTTTATTTTAAAAACACGAAATGACATTTGATTCCATGTTTTCATTCTCACCAGGTATGATCAGAGGCATAACCCATCTTTTACAAAGAGGGACCTTTATTTGAGGGTTTGGTGAGGCAAGTGTTGATGCCAAGTTTGCTAAAGAATCTGCTTGTCTATTTTCTTTACGAGGCACATGTTCAAAAGTGACATCATCAAGCCATTCTGAAAGCTTCTTCACATAGTTGACATATGGCAAGAGCTCTAGCTTCTTCACTTCATAAAGTGACAACAGCTGATTAATAACCAGTTTGGAGTCTCCAAACACCCTAAGCCTAGTTATTTTCATATCAATAGCGATTTCCAACCCTATAATCAAAGTCTGATACTCAGCCACATTGTTTGAACAATTTTGGGTGAGAGTGAAAGCATAAGGCATTACTTCTTCATCTGGTGTAATGAAGATAACTCCTGCCCCTACACCATCTTTACGTGATGCACCATCAAAGAATAATTTCCATGGTCTAGGAATTTTGATCAACATGACATCTTCATCTGGTAGACTCTCTGAAAGTTCCCAATTATCTGGTATCGGATGATCTGCAAGGAAATCAACCAGTGCTTGCCCTTTGACTTCTTTTTGAGGAACATATGTAATTTCAAACTCTTGCAATAAAAGAGTCTATTTACCCAATCTCCCACCGAGCACGGATTTAGACATAAGGTACTTAATGGGATCCACTCGAGATATCAATCGAACAAAATAAGCTTGCAAGTAGTGCCTTAACTTTTTAACCACGAGCATTAGGGCAAAACATGTCTTCTCAATAGGGGAATAATTCAGTTCCGCACTGTTTAGAGTTCTGCTGAGGTAATAAAGAGCGCATTCCTTTCCTTCATCATTTTCCTGTGCAAGCAATGCTCCTATAGAACGCTCCTGGGCAGCAATGTAAAGAATCAAAGGACGCCCAGGTGTTGGCGCCTTTAAGACTGGAGGTCTTAATAGGTAAGCCTTTATGCAATTAAAAGCATTTCTGCAGGCTTCATCCCAAACAAATGGAGTACCTTTTTTCATCAATCGACTAAAAGGCTGACACCTTCCTACCAAATTGGAAATGAATCGGCGAATGTAAGCCAATCTTCCTTGTAGGCTTTTCAGTTCATGAATATTGCGTGGTTCTGGCATTTTCCTTATTGCATCGATTTTTGACAGATCGATTTCAATGCCACGGTGTCGCACCACAAATCCTAAGAATTTTCCAGAGGAAACCCCAAAGGCACATTTCAACGGATTCATTTTTAGTTGATGCCGCCGGAGCCTTTCGAAAACTTGACAAATATCATAAAGATGATCATTTTTTTTTTTACTTTACCACCAAGTCATCAACATAGCGTTCAACATTTTTATGGAGCATATCATCAAAGATCTTTTGCATTGCCCTTTGATAAGTGGCACTTGCGTTCTTCAACCCAAAAGGCATAACTTTGTAACAGTATATTCCTTTGGGTGTTCGAAATGCAGTGAGTTCTTCATCTTTTGGGGCCATGCGAATTTGGTTATAACTAGATGATCCGTCCATGAAAGATAAGACTTCATGTGCAGTGGTTGCATCTACCATTGTCTCTGTCAACGGTAGTGGGAAGTCATCTTTTGGGCAAGCATTGTTCGAATCACGAAAATCTACACATACTCGAATCTGGTCATTCTTCTTTCTTACAGGCACTATGTTCGAGATCCATGAAGGGTACTTAACTTCTCGAATAAAACCAGCATCAATGAGTTTGTTTACCTCAGTTTCAATTTGAGGGATTAGGTTAGGATGAAAACGACGCTAGGCTTGCTTGATCGGCCGTACACCTTTCCTCAAAGCCAAATGATGAACAGCTACTTTAGGATCCAATCCAGGCATTTCTTTATATGTCCATGCAAACACATCTTTGTATTCCATCAAAAGTTCCAATGTAGGATTTCTCTTCATCAGGTGTCAGCCGTGCATTTATGAAAGTTGGGCGAGGCTCTTCCTCTGTGCCAAGGTTGACTTCTTTTACCTCATTAATTGTTGATTGATTTCCTTCTTCGAATGATAATGGAGTCTCCTCAGCATTTTCTTCATGCAGCTTTTCATCACCTTCTATGACAGAAATATGGTTTGATGTTAGAATCAACTCATCATCAGACATCTCTTCTTCTTTCAAAGCGGAAATGGGCTTTGTTACAATCACGGTGTGCGCCTTGGCTCTGAGAGTTTCACCAGTAGTCACAACTAATTCATTACGCCTTTCCATTCGAGAGGGAATTCTGCTATGAAACTCGTTCGATTCGCTCGTCAAGGAGCTTCTTCTTTTCTCCCTCCGTGTAGACCTCTTAAAACTTGGTTTTCTGGGTTTCGTAAACCATGCAACACAGTCGGTATTCAGAGCTGAAGGCCTACTCAATCGATCAAAAACCGATTGTCTGTCTGATGGCCTGCCTAGACGATCAAAAACTGAAATTCTAGGGGACTCCACCAAGCTTTCATCATTTTCATCTACTTCATCAACAGTTATGTATGCTGCAGTCTTTTTATGAATCTTCAGTTTCATTGGTGAAAAACCAAGTCCTTGTTTTAAAGGCTTGACTTTCTTTTACCAAATTGTTCGAGTTTCATTTGCCATTTTAGTAACATCTTCATGATCGTATCCTGCCTTGACTAAAAGTCAATAAGCATTAGGATCGAAGCAATTAGCTCGATGAAAAGGAAGTTCATCATGTTCAACAAGAGGTCCTTTTGATGGTCTCACAAACCCTTTTAATGAAGGCTTGGTGACTTCGTCTTTTTGCAAGCTGGTGAGAGGAAGAGTGAGATCTCCCAAGCTTTTTGTGATTTCGTCCACCCTTTTGACAGGTTGAGACGATCCCTTTTTCTTCTGGTCAGATTTTTCCAAAGTATGGGGCTTTGCTTCTCCATCTTCAGGTTTTCTCAGAGAATGACAGCTCGCTTCTTCATTTAAGGTGTCACTCAAATAAAACTTGGCATCAGCGAAATATGATTTAGCTGAACTGAATGGTTTGGAATCAGCAACAACTGTCTTCACCTGGCCATTTCGACAATATTTAAAACACTGATGAAGTGTTGAAGGAACAACACCATTTTGGTGTATCCAAGGTCTCCCCAGCAGTACGTTGTATGTAGTCTTAGCATCAATCACATGAAATAACGAACTCGTTTCCATGTCATCAATGAAGAGCTACAATCTTGCTTTTCCAAGGGCCCTTTGTCCATCTTGGTTGAAACCTTGGATCATCAAGCGACTTGGTGAAAGTTCGTCCATAGGAAGACCAATCTCCTTTATCGTCTTCAAAGGTAAAATATTGACAGCAGATCTATCATCGATCATGATTCGATTAAGTTTCTGTTGTCGCATATATCCCACAACAAACAACGGTCGATTATGTAGAGTTGATCCCAATAACAGATCATCATCCGTAAAAGTAATCTTCTCATTACAAGAATGACTAGCATTGATACTGGCTTTGTCAACATCTTGTTCATCTTCGTACTCTTCATCAATTTGATTGAAAGTCATGAAGATCAGTTCTTCACCTTTGAGTTGAGATGGCATGAACTCATTCAAAGTGATTGGTCTTTTCATGTACTGTTTGCTTGCATTATGGAATTCGGATGGAGTTTTCTTTTTCTGAACCAATGTCTGCTTAGGCTTGCTAATCAACTGATGAGCCTTCTTCTGTGCTTTCAATACCCTGACATGTTTAGAATGATTCTTCTTAGCCCTGTGACGAGCAACCTAGGTCCACCCTTCATTATTTCCATCTTCATTAGTTTTAGAAGAATGGTTGCCCCCAGTTGGTTGAGATACTGCCAATTTTGCTGAGGCTAGTGGTAGCATTATTGGATCAAATGAACCAAACTTTATGGCCACTGTCAATGTTGCAGGTTCAGGGGTCACTTTCGTGACTGATGCCACATTTGGTGATGCAACTTCCTCCTCAAACTCAATCAACCCTTCTCTATGAAGCTCCATTATTTTATCTTTCAAAACAAAGCATTTTTCAAGAGGATGGCTGACCAGACGATGATACTTGCAATAATTAGGATCATCTACCTTGTCACTTTCTTCAGGTCTCTTCATTTCTGGGAGTTCAATGACTTTAGACTTCAAAAGTTCATTAAGCATGGATGCAACATCCAAATCAGGGAAAGGGTACTTCTTTTCTTGCCTTTCTTTTAGAGTAGATTTCCCTTTTGTTTTGTCATGGCTTGTAAAAGACTTAACATCTTGAGCCTTTTTCTTAGATATCTTCAAAGGCTTAGCATCCACTGCCATGGATTGGTTGCTTCCTCCTTTCTCTGATGAAGCCTTTCCTCCTTTATGAGCGTCCTTAATCTTTTTGGGTTCTGCTACAGGAGGTCCTTGGTTTCCAGCAACAGACATACTTAGCTCCATATCATGCGCTCGAGTTGCTAACTCTTCAAAGGTTTTAGGCTTAATACCTTGAAGAATATAGCGCAGCCCCCAATTCATTCATTGGATGCACATGTCAATGCCAGAAGATTCTGATAGGCGATCCTTGTAGTTCAGACTTAGGTTTCTCCACCTATGGATGTAATCGATCACAACTTCGTCCTTCCATTGGTGTGTATTTGTAAGCTCAATCATGCTTACTACCCTACGGGTACTGTAAAAGCGGTTGAGGAATTGACGTTCAAGTTGTTCCTAACTATCAATGCTTCCAGGCTCTAGATCAGTGTACCAATCAAAAGCATTACCTTTGAGAGAACGAACAAACTGCTTGACCATTAAATCTCCATATGTACCAGCGTTATTGCAAGTTTCCACAAAGTGTACAATATGTTGGTGTGGGTTCCCTTTACCATCAAATTGCTGAAACTTCGGTGGCTGATAATTATCAGGCATTTTCTTAGAATCTATCCTCATGGAGTAGGGCTTTGCATAAGAGTAGGTAGGCTGGACAACACTTTCAACTTGGTCTTTGGTAGCCTCCTTAATAAATTCCTTCAGCTGGGTTGGATTGATCATCTCATTGACCTCTTGTTGATTAGGTGCTTTAACAATTTGTTTGGCAGAATTTTCACCAACTTCCATATGAATTGGATCTCGTTCATACATTGTTGCATTCTTCTTTTCAGCAAGGTTTACCATTATAGAAGCTATTTGTTCATCTTTCTCTTTCAGACTCATTGTGAGAGCTTTCACAAATTTAGCAAGAAGCGCCACCTGTTCCTCAAGAGAAGTTGTTCTAGTAGTCATGACAGTCATAATTCCAGAACTGTTTTTTGGGCACCAATTTTGCTGTGGGGATGGTGGGATAGATTTGTTTGAGGAATCATTTTCTTGACTTGGTGTTTGATGCTTCACGAATTGTTCTTCTGAAACTTCATTGAAATTTGTTGATGAAGCACCAAATAGTGGATTCTGACTCAGTATCTGGAGTTCTTTTGTCTTTGTTCTTGATCCATATGGATGAGATGGAACAGGGGTGCTTGAGGAGGAGTTCGGAAAAACTGCAGGATTCGCACGGCCGAGCGTGATGGCAGACTTTGTTTCAGTTGGCTTAGCAATATGCTTAGCAGTTGGAAGGATAGCTGAATTCTTCTTGGGAGCCATAAGGCTGTGATAATAAATCTTTTGAAGCGAAGAGATGAGAGGCAGAGATTGTCGCACTGGGTGTCGCAGAAATTTTTAAACACAAATTTCGCGTCCAAAAATAAGAACAGGAAATTTGAAACAAATAAATAATTTTATTGATAAAGTGGGGTACAATCTCTGAATAAATTACAATGAATTCTATCCTCTGATTCTTCTTTGATGAATTTGTGTCAAGGGTCTTGATGGACTTGATCTTGAACAAACTGAATAATCTCCTCCAAATGTGTTGGTGAAGATCGATAATAGTTTCTTGAACTTTGGTGAAGATCAAAATAAGAATCTGAAATACTTCAGATATTGATTCTTGATTCTTTAGAGTTTTCTGCTTCAGAACTTTTCTGCCTTCTGCATTTGTGTCTTGAAAATGATTTGGGAGCTTGGTATTTATAGTGGGGAATGGAGAGTTTCAAAATAACTTGATTTCTCCTTATTTTTTATCTCTAAACAATTAATTTTAATTAGAGATAAATAATATTCCACCTGCTTGACATTTGATTGGCTAATTTTCCAAGCCTTGTAATTTGATTGGTCCAGTGATGTAATTTATTCACCATTTATCTCAAATTAATTAGAGATAAAAATGATGACTCACAGGTTAATTTTAATTGGTCAAACCCATGAGACAATGGAATTTAATTGGTTGACCATGACTTCTTGAATTTTCATTGGTCACATGATTTTCTTTAATTTAATTTAATTTAATTAGAGATAAACCAAATGAATTAAACCAATTTTGATTGGTTATTTTCAAATGGTTGAGATTTGATTGGTCTAGCCATGTGTACAATTTTGGTGAGACTAAACACTTTATAATTTCCATGTGTCACAACTTAATTGGACACACAATTTGATCAACTATGAGGTATTCCAAGTTAATGTGGCACTTTGAGATTGGATAACGAATTTTCTCCTTCTACAATATACTACATATTATTTGAATAGACTAATGAAATTACTAAAAAACCCCATCAAGGATTAATGAGGAGCTAGATAACAAAACTTTTTGGTCTTTTGCCAATTCATAGATTACTGAAATAACCCTGTTTGGATTTTACCTTTCCCTTTTTCTCATTGCCCTTTTTTGTAAAAAAATACAAAATGCTTAAGATAATAAATGTTAGTAATGGAGAAATAAATGAGTCATGAATAAAGATCACAAAGAATTGCTGCTATAGAACATTAGTGGACAAGTAATTAATGTTTAAGAAAAATATTAGTGGGTTAGCAGCATTAACGTTTTAAAATCTCTGCTATAGAATTTCTTCATAAAAATTAAAGAATCGAATGAGTGCATTTAAACCCCCCCCCCCCATTCCAACTCAATGATAAATCCTTTATGAAACAATTTAAATGGGTTATATATATGATATAATTGGTGAAGTAGATGTTAAAAAAACAAGAAAAAAGCTAAGTCCTTTAGTGATGCTATGATCAGTCCATAAGTCCATTTTAGACAGGCCTGTTTTTTTTTTTTTAAAATGGACTTATTCGTCGTCCCAAAAACATAACAAATTTGGAAATTCTTATTCTGATCAAAAAACCGAAGCTGGGATAAACAAATTGGGTTTTTAATGCAAAAAAAAAAGGAGACAATTACGGGTTTTTTTCTTTTCTCTTTAGAAATAGCAGTCCGCAGTTAAACACTCAAAATATAAGTAATGCCAAAGGAAAAAAAACACCCAAAACCTGAGAGCAGCGAAAACAACCACTAGATTTTAACCGTTTCAGAATCGTATGAATTCAACCAAGAAAGACATTCATCTTTTGCATTCACAGTCGAAACGTCACCTGCCTCTACATCATTCCACTCATTGAAACACAATAATTGACAAAAAGAACGAGAACATTCGAAGACGTTCAATTAGAAACGTTTCCAATAAATGGTAATCAAACGAGGAGACTGTCAAAATCACCATTCAGCTTCCAACATGTGAGAAAGCACGAAAGAAATATTCAAAGTCCACCACTTCTGAGATATATAAACACATGTTTAACTCTTCAAATGAAAAAACAAGCCTTGTCTTATACGACTGCTACTACCTGAAGAAGGAGACCCTTTGCATGTCAATTTATTTTTTTTAATATGTTTAGAGTAATAAATCATGAATTTAAAAAAAAAATGCCCGTAGCGCCAACACGGGCCTATCAACTTGTATTAAGTAATTGTATAAGAAAATATCAATTTAATGTATATATAATATTCATTGTACATATCATATATCAATAAGTAATGAAATCAAAGTGAAAGCAACAATATATATTCTGGAATTATTTTGCAATTCTAGGTTTCTTTAGTTCTTTTTAATGATGGTCCACATTTGGGATCTATGTATTATTCATAATAATTACCAACAAATGATCATTTTAATGCCATCTTATTTTTAACAAAAAAAATGCCATCATATTTAAGTGATATTTAGAATTTGAGCTCAAAAAGAGTGTTATTGTGTCTTTCATGTAAAATAGACTAAGAGCACCCTTAATGATGGTTCTATAGGCCTTTTTGTATATATACTACATATTATTTTTGTAGCAACGTGAAATTACTTAACAGTCCTTCCAACTTTTAATCTGATGAGACCTTATCGCCCCGTTTTAGTAATTTTTTACAAACCATTAATTAACACTTAATTAAAAGAGTTATAAAACCAAACCATTAACTCGAAATAAAATCAACTCTTCAGATATTCATTGTTGTTATTCCATTTTTTGAGAACCATTTTAGTTCATTGGGAATGATTCATAATAAAGTCTGTGGGAGCCTTTTTGTGTGATGGGAAGGCCTGCGTCGGCTCTCTATTGGGTTCGAGCCCAGCCCAAATTTTCCTGAAGAGAAATAGGGTTATAAAATGGGATTAAGACCAAGATTAAAGAGGAAAAGTTGACAGCTGCCCAAAGAATACTTCCTGCCACAAGAAAACAAGCTATAACAGAGGAGGAATCGAGGAAGATGAAAAAGATGAACAAAATCCCAGAAATGTATTTCTTTGCAATAAAATGGATCGAAAAGCTTCTTTATTGATTTAAGGACTTGTGGGAAAAAGATTGGGTGTGAGATTTGGGAGAAAGAAGAAGGAAACATTTGAGAACAATGGAATCAAAATACAAGATATTGACAGTGGAGGAAAACACTGATTTGGGGAAGATGGAGACTGATTTCTTCTTGTGTGGAGGAAGATTAGGGTTCTTGAGAGTTTCTTGATGAAGGCGATGATGATTCTTGATATGGAGCTTATTGGCTCTTGATATGAGGATTGTCGTAGATGCCATTTTTGTCGTTAATGACCTCCTTTTATAATTCTTCTTTTGACCGGTCGGAAGCTTTGTCCGGTGGCTTCCTTGGCTCTTGCTTTTTGATTAATTGCAGTGATTAGGCCTTAGGTCCAAGATGAAGAATCTTCCGGTTTGAGGAAGGCAACAATGGCTTCTTTTAGTCCTGAAATCAACCTCTCCTTCTTGTATGCATATGTCGCTATCGCCGATAGCAACTCTTCATTTGGTTTGCCGAGGTTTCCTCCAAAGTCAAAATAAACTTTGCTTTTTGATTCCACTTTCTGCACCCAGCCGATTACCCCATTTGTGTTAAGGAACAACCTCCAAGCATGGTTGCTCCTTTCAAAGGAGGTAAACGGAGGAGTTTCCTTCCTCTTTTGCCTTCCAAGGCACATCTCCCAATGAGTTTCCCGCTGTGGGCTTGGTCCACAGTAGCCCTTAGACCTGCAATGAAGATTAATTAGCACTAATCCCTGCTATAAATGGTTAAATATGAAGGAATTTGAATTTAAGTAAGATCCTTCCCTTAGATGCTTTCCTCAGCGGGAAAGTCTGACATGGAGCAGCAGGAGATTGGACTTTGTGCCTTTTGTCTTCATGCTTTTGGTTGTGTGATTAGGTGGCAAGACCTCAATGTCTTGGGCCTTTTGGGCCAAAAAGTGGACTTTGTGGAGGCAAGACCAAACGTTATGTGTGTATATGATATGGTCTTTTGTTTTGTGTAAATAAAGAAATAGATGGCAAGGCCCAATGTGTTATATGTGTTATGGACCTTTGCCATGTAGGGAAAATTGCCCTTGTGTTACATGTGTTTAGGGACTTCAGTATAGATGCCTCTGTGTTATATGTGTTTGAGGACTTTAGAAGGAGAATTGCCTCTATGTTATATGTATTTGGGGACTTTGGGGAGAGAGAAATGCCCTTAGGGATATAAGAGATATAAATTTGAGGGGATAGATGACCAAACCTTGAGTATGTTTGGTGGGCTTTTGTGGGTTTTGGATCATCCTAATTTTGACCCCTAACATTTAGCCCCCTTTGAGTGAGAGCTCCTTGTTGCAGCAGAAGCTTGAATCTCAAATTGATCATGGGTCAAAGTTGCCCAACGGTTGCATTTTTATGGCAGGAAGATGGTTTCTCAATCAGGTAGGGGCTCCGCGGGATCTGCTGCACTTTCAGTTTCCGTAGGACAAGCACTTTTCTACCCTTTTGATATTGGTGTTGGATTGCTTCCATCTCTTCCAATTTTGAATTTCGTCGTGGCAGTATGATGCTTTGTTGTAATTAAAGTGGCTCATGTAGACAAGCTTCCTGCCGTAGGCGAGGTTGCCACTTCCGTAGGTAAGGTTGATAGCATTGCTGCCATAGGTGATGAGGCTGACGTGTCGGCTAATGAACCAAAGAACTTTTCAGCTTCTGGCAACATCTTGGAAAAGTTTTAGATTAAACTGAGAACGCCATGGCCATAGATGGGCATGCTTTATAAGAGGTTCCTGCTACAAGGCAAGTTGAACAAGAGACTTCTGCCATAATTGAAGACATCACCTTGGAGCCTGTGATCCACAATAGCATTGGCTACACATCTGGTGAGTTGGTTAATCGATCTTTCGATCAATTCTTCAACCATTTTCTTTGATGAATGATTCGCGCTGCTGCAGGAGATGTTGGTGATACTAATGTCGTGATTCCCTCTATCGCTATGGCAGGAAACCAGGAGAGAACCAACAAGTTTACTTGTGATGAAGAGTTGCTGTAAGTAATGGCAGCTGGAAAGCTTTCTGATGGCATGCCTCATAGTGGATTCTCAGCCATAGGTGACGGCATGTGCAAGTGTTAGGCCTCGCTACACCATTTACACTTCCTTGGCGCCGCGGGTTGAAGAGGCGATAGAATTATTTTCTGACTTTACCGAGTCTGCCATAGCTAGTTTGAATTTTAGCTTGGTGTGCTACAGTCTTCAAGGCATGAGCTAGATTCCAATCAATTCTTTGAGTGAAGATTTGTTATTTCGTTGGTGAGATTTCTTCAATGATGTCGCACACCAAGATTTCGTTGTGCCTTGACTCTTTGCTCATTTGAAGAATTTGGCTGAAATACTTGCTAATGGTTGAGCTTTCATCTTTTCTGAGATTGCGAGGAGCAGAGAGTGCAGAGATAAGCTTGCTCAGACTAAAGAGGAATTGAAGCAATGTGAGCAGTGGATAGCCCATCAAGAGGAGATCACTGCTTTCATGGAAGTTGAGAAAGCCCAAGCTGAAGGTGCGTTGAACTTGGGTTCAAGAGCTGATTGCCTTCTGCCACGTTATGCACAAGTTCGTAGCTTTCGAACTTTGAGGCTTGATCAGCTTTTTTGCTTGGATTTTGTGTGAATGAGTGAGAATTTATGTTTAGACTTTGTATTTAGGCTATGGGTATTGCCATTTTTGGTTTGATTGGGATTTTATATGTGAATACTGTGTATGGATTTGGGATAGGCTTTTTATTGCTTCGGCAGGAATTGAAATTTTCTACTTAGACTATGTATTCTCCTGCTGATGCGCCAAGGGCTTATCATGGCTTAGAAGAGCACATTGGAGCTAATGAAGATCATGTCTTGGATAAACATGGAGATGTCATGAATGCAAGCTTGGAGGAGCATGGAGTTGGAGGCATCGCATGTGACCGGCCATTGCTTGGAGAAGCCGCGCAACACCGGCCACATGACCGGCCATCGCATGCGCCATCGCATGGAGCAACCGGCCACAACCGGCCATCACATGAGGCAACAACCGGCCACAATCGGCCATCGCATGGAGCATCCACGCACAACCGGCCAATGGACCCTTTAGCCATTCCGCAAGGTCCAATGACAAGGGCTCGGGTTAAAAGGTTCAAGGAAACTTTATTGGGCTTTGTTAGATCTCATCATGGAGGTTTGGAGTCCATTGAAGAACAATTGGTGAGCATTGAAGTTGACATCATCAAGAATATTCCCATCGATTCCACGATGTTCACCTTACTTGAAATCGATGATCATTAATTCTTTAATTGTGTAATTTGACCAATTGGGCCTTTATTCTATCTTAGTTTAGTTAATTATTTAGTTTGGACCTTGATTAGGGTTGGGCCTTGTTTAATTAAAGTCCAATCCTAATCTATTTTCCTATTGGTTGTATTTTAGGATAGTTTCTAGAATAAACTATGTATGCCGCCCTTAGAGGATTAAAAGTTGGTATGTTATGCGCCAACCCCTCCCCTATATAAGGGCTCTTTTATCTCTTGAAACAGAAGTTGAGTTGATTAATAAAGTTGAGGTTTTACACCCAAATTGATTATCTTAGCTTCATTGTTCTAGTTTGAGCAAACTTAGAGTTCTTCAATCTTGTAGAGTCCTAGCAAACAATTAGGTTGTGATTGCTTAATTGTTTGTGAATCTTGTGATCTTAAGTGTTCAATTGCAGGTAGAATTGAGGGTCTAAGGCCGATGAACGAAGGAGGATTTATCTAGTGAAGATTGTCGACATACTCATCTAGAAGTTTGGTGATTCAAGTTGATCTTAGGCGGGTCTCTAAGGTGGATTTGGACCGATTACAACTAGATTCGTATCAATTGGTAATTAGAGCATAGGTTTATCATCTTCAATCGGTAAATCTATCTTTCTATTCATCATTCATCAAGTTTTCATCCATCGATTTCATCCATACACTCATCGCACCACCTTCTTGAAAATTCAAAAAAATCAGCAACTTTAAAAATTCATAGCCAATTCATCTTTCATCTTTTTGCTTTGAAATTTCAGATTTGAGTTCCTTATAACTAGTAGTTATATCGAAAAATATCAAAAAAATAAAAAAAATAAAAAAATTTTGACCAGAAACTTGTGATTTTTGTTCTGTGTTCGTTTGAAGTCGGAAAGCCTTGAAATTTGAGATTTAGACTTCTTTTAGTGTGATCTTTTTGGGAAAAATACTGAAAAAAATGAAAAAAAAATCTATGGTGTTTTCGATTTTCGACATTAACTAGGGTTTTAGTTTGGGAATTAGGGTTTTCATTGTGCAATTGATTCAATTTGTTGCAATTAGCCCTAATTGATTGTGTAATTGAGATTCTTGGGTTGCTTTTGCTTTGAATTGTGATTTGATTTGAAGAATTTCATGTTACAAACCCTGTTGGAGACAAGTGGTACAAAATTGGATCAAGTGGTATTAGGGTTTTTGACAAGTGGTACTAGGATTTTCACTAATCGATTTGATTGCTCTATTTGTGCTTGAATTAAGTTTTTGTGCTGCAAGTTTGGAGAAGGATTTCGACAACAAGGCCTGCATAAGTGGTTTGGTTTTGGTTTAAGATCACTTTCCTTTGACTCACAATAATTTTGCTACTAATTGTTTGTTCCTCAAGTAGGTCACGAGAAGAAAGGAGTGCTCTAGGAGTTGCTTTTATTAGGCCTATTGAAGCTAGCAAAAGGCATAATCTTGTGAGATCATCAAGAGAGTAGTGGATCGCCAATCCATAAGAATTGAGTACAAACACGAGAGCACAAGTCAAAGGTATAATCACACACACACACTAGTGAGGATTTTTACTGGTAATCTTTGTTCTTTTTGTAGGCACAATGGGAGATAGACAAGAAGAGCAAAATCAAGAATTAAATACGAATGACATGTTGCAACAAATCATGCGACAACTTGGTACAATGACAACAAGATTGGAGGCATTGGAAATTCGAAATCCACAAGCTCAACAAGGGGCTAATGCCGCAATCAACAATGAGAGAATTCAACTTCCACCACCGAGTCAAGTTGCTAGGTTGGATCCCATGGAGAGATTGAGGTAACAAGAACTTAGTGCACAAGCTAACAATGAGAACATGCGGCCTAGGAGGGGAGTTGAAAGAGAGGAGCCTAAAGACAACATCAAATACAAAATCCCTAAATTCAATGGGAGTGGGAGTCGAAATTGGATATGTATTTTGATTATCATCCTCATGCCGAGCCAAAGAAGGTGCAAATTGCTACTCTTGAATTTACGGAGAATGCTTTGAATTGGTGGAATCAATTGGTGCAAACAAGAAGAAGAAATTTGGAAAGACCTATTGATACTTGGTTAGGTCTAAACAGTTTTATGAGGAAGAGGTTTGTTCCAAGCTTTTACACTAATGGTCTCTACCAAGAATTGCAATCTTTGAGGCAAGGTTGATGTCTAGGGCCGAGGTTGATGAAGCTCCACAAGCCACTATCGCAAGGTTTTTTGCGGGGTTGAATAGAGAAATTCATGATATAGTGGAGATGCAACAACACTATGATGTTGAAGAATTGCTTCAACATGCATTAAAGGCCGAAAGTCAAGTAAAGAGGAATAAGAAGAGCTTTGCATCATCATCAAGCTCATGGAAAACTCCAATCAAGAAAGATGAGAAATCATCCAACAAGGAGAAGGAGTTGGCGCAAAAGGGAGCTACCCCCAAAACCGATTCTAAGTCTTCATCGGGTTCATCTTCTAAGAATCATGTTAAGTGCTTCAAGTGTCAAGGATTTGGACACTATGCTAAAGATTGCGTTAACAAGAAAGTGATGTTCATGAATGAACAAGAAGAAATCGAAAATGAAGATGAAGAGTTTACACTAGGATCTAGTGGTGATGGAGATGATGAAAGTGATGCGCATAATGATAGTGATGATGGTGTCAGTTTTGCACTTAAGAGTTTGGTTGCTAGGAGAACTTTGAGTGCTTATGTGAAAGAAGATGTGAACAATCAAAGAGAGAACTTGTTTCATACTAGGATGTATGCGAATGGGAAGCCTAGTAGTGTGATTATTGATGGTGGGAGTTGTACAAACATAGCTAGTGTTTATTTTGTGAAGGAGATGCAATTACCCACTACCAAACACCCTAAACCCTATAGCTTAGGTTGGATCAACGATAAGGAGGAAATTAGGGTTAACAAACAAGTTTTAGTTTCTCTTTATTTGGGCAAGTACAAAGGAGATTTTTTGTGTGATATCTTGCCCATGCAAGCATGCCATGTACTACTTGGTCGACCATGGCAATATGACAACAAAGTCCAACATGATGGTGAGACGAACCAATATACTCTCATGTGTAGTAAGAAACCTTTTACTTTTATTCCGTTATCACCTCAAGAGGCTTTAAAAGATCAATTAAAATTGAAAGAGGACTTTGCTAGGTTAGATTCGGAATTTAAGGCTAAAGAAAAGACTAATCATGCTAATTTGGATGTGAATTGCGATTTGGTTGATAAGCATGCTAGTTCTAAAAAAGTTAATAAGGAGTGTATGTTAGCTACTAAGAGTGAGATTAAAGAAGCTTTGAATGATAATTCCGTTTTGATCTTGCTTTTGCTTAAATATACACTTGTGAGCACTAACCACTTGGAAAGCGAGCTTCCAAGCAACATTGTTTCTCTTTTGAGTGATTATGTAGATGTGTTTCCTGAGGAGATTCCTAGTGGTTTACCACCAATTAGGGGGATTGAACATCAAATTGACTTCATCCCTGGGGCACAAATACCAAATAAGCCAGCTTATAGGACAAATCCTGAAGAAACAAAGGAATTGGAGAAGCAAGTTGGTGAGCTACTTCAAAAGGGTTTTGTGCGTGAAAGCCTTTCTCCATGTGCAGTTCCTGTTTTGCTTGTTCCTAAGAAAGATGGAACTTGGAGAATGTCTGTTAATTGTAGGGCAATAAACAACATAACGGTAAGGTATCGTCACCCTATTCCTAGATTAGATGATATGCTTGATGAATTGCATGGTGCTTGCTTATTTTCTAAGATTGATCTTAAGAGTGGCTATCATCAAATTCGCATGAAAGAGGGTGATGAATGGAAAATTTCCTTTAAAACTAAATTAGGGTTGTATGAATGGTTAGTTATGCCTTTTGGATTGACTAATGCACCTAGTACATTCATGCGATTAATGAATCATGTTTTAAGAGCTTTTATTGGCAAGTTTGTTGTTGTTTATTTTGATGATATACTTGTGTATAGCCGAAACTTAGATGAGCATGTTAGGCATCTAAGATGTGTGTTAGATGTACTTAGGATTGAGAAATTGTATGCTAACCTTAAGAAGTGCACCTTTTGCACAAACAAGCTTGTTTTTCTTGGTTTTGTGGTGTCATTGCAAGGTATAGAGGTTAATGAGGAGAAGATCAAAGCCATCAAAGATTGGCCAACCCCCACCAACGTTGGTCATGTGAGATCTTTTCATGGACTAGCCGGATTTTATAGGAGGTTTGTTAAGGACTTTAGCACCTTAGCCGCCCCTATTACAAGTGTTATGAAGAAGAATGCACCATTCAAGTGGGGAAAAGAACAACAAGAAGCATTTGAGACCTTGAAGGAAAAACTAACTAATGCTCCTTTGCTTGTTTTGCCTAACTTTAACAATACTTTTGAGATTGAATGTGCAGGGGTTGGAATTGGAGCTGTTTTGATGCAAGGTGGGAAGCACGTCGCATACTTGAGTGAGAAATTGAGTGGGGCTACATTGAATTATCCAACCTATGACAAAGAGTTGTATGCTTTTGTGAGGGCATTGCAAACTTGGCAACACTACCTATGGGCTAAAGAATTTGTGATTCATATGGATCATGAAAGCTTGAAGTATTTAAGATGCCAACAAAAGTTGAACAAGAGACATGCTAAGTGGAGCGAGTTCATTGAATCTTTTCCTTATGTTGTGCGATACAAACAAGGTAAGGAGAATGTTGTAGCCAATGCTTTATCAAGGATGTATGTCTTACATTCCATGCTTGATTCTAAGTTTCTTGGTTTTGAGTATATTAAGGAATTATATGCTAGTGATGTTTACTTTAGTGAAATCTTTAAAGCATATGAAAATTCTAGATTTGGAAAGTATTATAAGCATGATGAGTTTTTGTTTAAGGAATCTAGATTGTGTGTGCCTTCTTGTACTTTGCGCATCTTGCTCATGAGGGAATCACATGGGGGATTAATGGGTCACTTTGGAGTTGATAGAACATATGACATATTGGATGAACACTTCTTTTGGCCTAAGATGCGACATGATGTAGGGAAGTATGTTGCTAGTTGTATTGTTTGTTTGCAAGCTAAATCTACTTCTAAACCTCATGGATTGTATACTCCTTTGCCTATTCCTCATGAACCATGGACTCATATTAGTATGGATTTTGTGTTAGGATTACCTCGTTCTAGGAGAGGTAAAGATTCTATCTTTGTGGTTGTTGATAGGTTTTCTAAGATAGCTCACTTTATTGCATGTACTAAAACGGATGATGCCATTAATGTAGCTAATTTGTTCTTTAAAGAAATTGTTAGACTACATGGAATGCCTAGGACGATTGTGAGTGATAGAGATGCTAAGTTCTTAAGTCACTTTTGGAGAACTTTATGGGCTAAGTTAGGTACTAAGTTGTTATTTTCTACTACTTGTCATCCTCAAACCAATGGTCAAACTGAAGTAGTTAATAGGACTTTGTCTACTTTACTTAGGACATTAATTAAGAAAAACTTAAGAACTTGGGAGGATTGTCTACCTCATGTTGAATTTGCATACAATAGAAGCATACATAGCACTATTGGACATTAACCTTTTGAAACTGTGTGTGGCTTTAATCCTTTAACCCCATTGGATTTGTTGAGTTTACCTTTGAATGTGCAAGTCGACATGGATGGACAAAGGACGACCGATTATGTTAGGGAACTTCTTGCTAGGGTTCGAGCTCAAATTGAAAAGAAAACACAACACTACATGAAGGTTGCTAACAAGGGGCGCAAAGAGATCATCTTTGAACCCGGGGATTGGGTTTGGTTGCATCTAAGGAAGGAAAGGTTCCCTGAAAAGAGAAAGTCTAAGCTCTTACCTCGTGGAGATGGTCCATTCCAAGTCTTGGAAAGGATCAACAACAATGCCTACAAGCTAGATCTTCCAAGTGAATATGGCAATGTAAGTGCTACTTTTAATGTTTCAGACGTATCCTTGTTTGATAGTGATTCAGATTTGAGGACAAATCCTTTTCAAGGGAGAGGGGATGATGCGCCAAGGGGTTATCATGGCTTAGAAGAGCATATTGGAGCTAATGAAGATCATGTCTTGGATAAACATGGAGATATCATGAATGCAAGCTTGGAGGAGCATGGAGTTGGAGGCATCGCATGTGACCAGACATTGCTTGGAGAAGCCGCGCAACACCGGCCAAATGACCGGCCATCGCATGCGCCATCGCATGGAGCAACCGGCCACAACCGGCTATCGCATGAGGCAACAACCGGCCACAACCGGCCATCGCATGGGGCATCCGCGCACAACCGGCCAATGGACCCTTTAGCCATTCCGCAAGGTCCAATGACAAGGGCTCAAGCTAAAAGGTTCAAAGAAGCTTTATTGGGCTTTGTTAGATCTCATCTTGGAGGTTTGGAGTCCATTGAAGAACAATTGGTGAGCATTGAAGTCGACATCACCAAGAATATTCCCATCGATTCCAAGATGTTCACCTTACTTGAAATCGATGATCATTAGTTCTTTAATTGTGTAATTTGACCAATTGGGCCTTTATTCTATTTTAGTTTAGTTAATTATTTAGTTTGACCTTGATTAGGGTTGGGCCTTGTTTAATTAAAGTCCAATCCTCATCCATTTTCCTATTGGTTGTATTTTAGGATAGTTTCTAGAATAAACTACGTATGTCGCCCTTATAGGATTAGGAGTTGGTATGTTATGCACCAACCCCTCCCCTATATAAGGGCTCTTTTATCTCTTGAAAACAGAAGTTGAGTTGATTAATAAAGTTGAGGTTTTACACCCAAATTGATTATCTTAGCTTCATTGTTCTAGTTTGAGCAAACTTAGGGTTCTTCAATCTTGTAGAGTCCTAGCAAACAGTTAGGTTGTGATTGCTTAATTGTTTGTGAATCTTGTGATCTTAGGTGTTCAATTGCAGGTCGAACTGAGGGTCTAAAGCCGACGAACGAAGGAGGATTTATCTAGTGAAGATTTTCGACATACTCATCTAGAAGTTTGGTGATTCAAGTTGATCTTAGGCGGGTCTCTAAGGTGGATTTGGACCGATTACAACTAGATTCGTATCACCTGCCGTAATGTGAAGTATAAAGAGGAAAGAAATTATCATGGTGATAAAAAGAAACTCACTGTTGGGATTTGAAGGAGGAGTTTTATTGTTGAATACTTGGCATGAGTGTGATGGCTCCTTGCCCGTGTTTGCCGTAAGCCGAACCATGAATTTGCCATGAACTCCTTTGATTTTGGATTTTCGGCATTGTGAATTTCATCGTTGGTGGCAGCTTTTTGAGCTCTCGTTGTCAAGTTGGCCATGGCTATGATTTTGTTTCTCGAGACTTCTGTTGAGTGGGCATTGAGACTTTTACTATCATGGCTGTAGGGATTAGTACTTCATGGGCACTGCTACTGCTGCGGTTGTCTTTATGAATTAACATGGATGGATTATATGCTATAGCAACATCAGAAGGCTGTGTTGTTGCCGTGCCTTAGCTAAAACCATGGATTCTTATTGTTGCCGCGCTATAGCTATGCCATTAAAAATCGTGCCAAAACCCTGCTTCTGCCATGCTTCTGTCTCTGCCACAACTATATTGTCCCCGCCGAGCTATCACACTTCGACTTTCTCTTGATGGCTAGAATTCTTTTGGATTGGTAGGTGGCCTTCATGAATCTGTAGGCCATCATGGTTTGCAATGGCTTGAATTCTGTTGTGGATGCCATAGGAGCAATTTGATAAATGCCGTAAATCTTTGTATTGATGTTGATGCTGCCAAAAGCTTGTGTTGATTGCTGCAGATCCTTCATGATAATTTGTTGGCGCTGCAATGCGTATGACTTGTGATAAGTGCCATGAGAAACATCCCCCATTGTGGCACTGGTGGATGGCTACTTCTGTTGTGAATGAAGATGCTTTCCTGCGGTAACTTTCCGCAGTAAGATTGGCCTTCATTTTGTGATAATGAGCTTCGAATGTGATAGTCTGTTTTGCGCTTTGTTGCTCAGCTTTATATATTTCAATACGGTGACATTCTGCTGCGGTACCATTCTACTGTGGTAACCTTCTGTTGTGGCGGGATTTTTGCAGCTACGTCTTCCTGCTGTGATTGTTGTTGGTAAGATTTCTTGCCACCCATGTGTAGTGAGTATTGCAAGACTTGCTTGAATCGTCTTCTTTGTTGATGACTTGGAGTAGATAATGATAGTTGTGGAAGACTTTCTTGAAATAGTCTCTTAGTGTTGCCGTAGTGTGACATTGATGGCTGATGATGTTATGCCATCTTTGATAGTGGCAGATATAGATGTGAGGAAGAACAAAGATTGTGCGAAGGACTGGCATGTAGGAACTACCTCGGCTACAATCGCAATGAGGAAGATAATCACATAAGGATTGTGCGAAGGACTGCCAAATGTGGGAACTGCCTCGGCTACAATCGCAATGATGAATATAATCGCATAAGGGTTGTGCGAAGGACTGCCAAATGTGGGAACTGCCTCGGCTACAACCGTAATATGGAAGATTATCATGTAAGGATTGTGCGAAGGACCGCCAAATGTGGGAACTGCCTCGGCTACAACCGCAATATGGAAGATTATCATGTAAGGATTGTGCGAAGGACTGCCACATGTGGGAACTGCCTCGGCTACAATCGCAATGAAGAAGAAGAAGACCATGGGATGGGGTTGTGGTGAATGTGGTTTCCACGCCATGGTCGCTGAGTAATGGGAAGATAGCCATGTATAAATTTACTGATTTGTCATGGCAGGAATTCTGATGCTGGAGATCTTCTTGCGAGAGAAGTGGAACTTGATGTTGAATCTCGTTGTGATCACTTGGAAAAGGATGAAATCCGTTACCCAAATAATGGGTTATGTGGCGGAGATGTTGAAGGATCATTGCTTAGCTTGGTGGATGATCTTCAAGATTGTGACTGGAGTAATTACAGATTGTTGCAACTTTAGACCATCTAGAAAAATTGCAGCTATGATTGGACTTCTTTGATTTATGAAATTTTCATTGTTGAAGCCCCCAAGTATTGAATGAAGAATGAGTTGCTGGAGCACCCAATTGTTGAATGATGAAGGGGTTGTTGGAATCCCCAAGTGTTGAATCTGATGAAATATATTGTATTGACATAGCCCCCAAGCGTTGAATGAGGAAGGAGCTTTAATCTTGAGAAATGCATAAGTAAGCTTTGCTGTTGCAGAGTTAGGACTACCGTAGGGATAAGTATCAAGTATCCCTTGCACTGCCGCAAGGCTAAGTAGTTTGGATTTTTTGTTCTTGCCATGGGTTTTGCTGCTCAATGGAATCTTAATTGAAACACCTCTTTATGTGACTTTGCATGTCGTGGACAGATCAAGGAAAATGAGGTGAAAGCATGGCCAATTTTCGTTTCTCATCACTGTTGGCGAGCTTGAAAATTTCTTCAAGAATGATGGTGTCGCACAGCAGGAACCATGTTGCATGCGAGTTTCCAAGTATTGAATTCTCCAAATAGAAAACTTTGAGAATGTGTGTTTGTTGATGAAGAAAAACGAGACTCATTTGTGAAAGAGTGCCGCTGGATTTGCATCTTCTCATAATGTAGGACTTTGCTTTCCTGCCGCAAGGAGATCAAAATTCTCGCTATAGACTGAATGTGGAATAGTGAAACTTGTTGTTGCATGGAGACCTTGAGGGCTGGTCTTAGAAACAAATGTATGTAGATGCTTTGTTTGCTGCTAGTGAGTTTGCATAGTTCAGAAGGATGCTCTCCACGCTGTGGGAAATCCTGCCATGCTGCAGCAGGAGACTGGGATTTTGTGCTCTTTTGTTTCCATGCCTTTTGGCTGGTTGGTGAGGTGACAAGGCCCTAACGTTTCATGCCTTTGGACATCATTGTGCTTGGGTTTTATCACCTTTGAGAGATTGCCCATGTGCTTAGGGAGTTTGATATAGATGCCTCTATGTTTAGGGACTTATGAATGCCCTTGTGTTTGAGGACTTTTTAGTATAGATGGCTCTGTGTTTAGGGACTTATGAATGCCCTTGTGTTCGAGGACTTTTTAATAGAGATGCCTCTATGTTTAGGGACTTATGAATGCCCTTGTGTTTGAGGACTTTTTAGTATAGATGGCTCTGTGTTTAGGGACTTATGAATGCCCTTGTGTTCGAGGACTTTTTAATAGAGATGCCTCTGTGTTTAGGGACTTATGAATGCCCTTGTGTTTGAGGACTTTTTAGTATAGATGCCTCTGTGTTTAGGGACTTATGAATGCCTTTGTGTTTGAGGACTTTTGAAGAGAATATTAGATTTTTTTATGTATGAGGTATATGTGGGCCCATGTATCCAATATGTGTGTATTAGTTGGGCCAAGAAAATGTATGTATGAGAACTAAGTAAAGTGGTCGAACCTTGAGTGTATTTGGTGTGTCGAGGGAATGCAGTGTGACGAGTTGACATCCCAGGAGGTAGCAGTGATGATGGTGTTTGACTGGCTTTTCTGCGACAGGGATGTTGCTTGACTTGCGGCAGGATGAGACAAGGAAATTTTGTTTTCCTTCAATTGTAAAGAGTGTTGGTGCAATTTAAGGCTTCAGTAGTTTGCTCAATGATGTGTGAACCATCAATTTGAAGGTCGTGCTGAGAGCCACCATATGGCGTGTGAGCTTTTATTTTCGAAAGATTGAATTTCATTTTTCTCATCCTGCGGTAGATCTTGTTCTTTGTAGTAGGTGCTTCATTCTTCAGCAGGACTGGCTTTGGATTAAATGGAGTTTGTTGATAGCTTCCATCATGTGACTCAGCTTCTCAGTTGGGAGATGTGACATCCTTCCCTTAGGGCTTTTGAAACTTGGCATTCTCTTGATTTGAAGTTGAGTAGAGGAATGATAGAGTGATTTTGCTGAGAAATAGGCTTTAGGTGCCTCATCCAAGATCTTGGCACCGCTGTGGATCACGACTGTCGTGGCCCCCTATGCTTGACGGCATGATAGAGGTTCGTCAAGGATTTGGCTCTTTGTTCACCAGATTCTGCCGCAGATTGTTCTCTACCACCCATTGATTGAGAGAACCGTCGACTTTTGCAGCAGGAAACCCATTGATTGAAAAGAGCATCGACTTTTACAGCAGGAAGTTGGAGTGATGGAGCTTTTTCTCTGAGCATTTTATGATCATTTTTGCTTTTAGGATTTCCTACCGCAACTAGGGTCCGGTGCCCTTGCAGCTTCTCACTTCTAGCAGGATCATGAATTTGGCAATTTGACTGACTGGGTTGTCCTTCTCACCGCATCAAGGAGCCTTGTGAACTGATTTATGCCCAAGTTCTCTAGGACAGCTCGAAATTCTAGTAGCATGTTGTGGATGCAGATTTCAACTAACATGGATTCGGGATTTTCTTCGTAGCAGTCAAGAGAGAGGTCTTGGAACCTCTTTACAAAGTTAACAAGGCCCTCGGATGGCCTTTGATTGGTATTTTGGAGCTGCAGGAGAGTGATCCTCTCTTCACTTTGAAAGTATTTCCTGCAGAACTTCTCTGTCATTCTGTCATTTCTTCCCATGAGTAGATAGACCCAGAAGGCAAAGTGGTATACCAAGTATAACCACGTCCGGTGAGAGACTTGGAGAACTCTCTAAGACAAAGTTCTGGGTTCTTGGAGTGAGGACCCATAACATCAAGGAAATTGCCAACGTGCTCCACAGCATTGCCTTTTCTGCCATCGTATTGTGGAAAAGTAGGGGCTTCATAATTTGGTGGATAAGGCTTGTCCACCAAATACTTCGGGTAGGGTGGATCCTTCATGAAGATAAATGAGGGGCGAGAGAGTTTCGCCTTTTCCCTCTCCAGCAGGGTGGTAAGATCAAAAAGAGTAGCATAGCCTTGGGAAGGCTCATTCCGCTGCCAAGTTTCAGTGGTGTTTCTAGTAGGCATATCGTCACCACCAGGCGGAGTAGGGCGTCTGCTACCATCATGGGACTGGCCTCCATTAGTGGTGCGGGGCCTAGTCTCCCGGATGGCTTCAAACAATTCAATTTGGCTTTGGTAAATGCCCCAGGCTAGCTCCACCATGATTTAAGTAGGATTTGGTGGATCTTGTTCATGTGCAGCTGAGTCTTCTTGCTGTTTTGAAGATTCTTCTTGTTCCTCATGAACATCTTCAACGTCGGCAGGAGGATTTTGTTTCTTCTGTCGAATAGCTCTTGGTCTCGCCATTTCTGAATTAGATGAAGACCTTAAAATGGGTCCCCAGTGGAGTCACCAGAAAATGTAGGAGCCTTTTTGTGTGATGGGAAGGCCTGGGTCGGCTCTCTATTGGGTTCGAGCCCAGCCCAAATTTCCCTGAAGAGAAATAGGGTTATAAAATGGGATTAAGACCAAGATTAAAGAGAAAACGTTGACAGTTGCCCAAAGAATACTTCCTGCCGCTGGAAAACAAGCTATAACATAGGAGCAATCGAGGAAGATGAAAAAGATGAACAAGAGCACCAAAATCGTATTTGCTTGAAATAAATGGATCAAAGAGCTTCTTTATTGACTAAGGACTTGTGTGAAAAAAATTGGGTGTGAGATTTGGGAGGAAGGAAACATTTGAGAACAATGGAATCAAAATACAAGATATTGACAGTGGAGGAAAACACTGATTTGGGGAAGATGGAGATTGATTTCTTCTTGTGTGGAGTAAGATTAGGGTTCTTGAGAGTTTCTTGATGAAGGTGATGATGATTCTTGATATGGAGCTTCTTGGCTCTTGATATGAGGATTGTCGTAAATGCCATTTTTGTCGTTAATGACCTCCTTTTATAATTCTTCTTTTTGACCGGTCGGAAGCTTTGTCCGGTGGCTTCCTTGGCTCTTGCTTTTTGATTAATTGCAGTGATTAGGCCTTAGGTCCAAGATGAAGAATCTTCCGGTTTGATGAAGGCAACAATGGCTTCTTTTGGTCTTGAAATCAGCCTCTCCTTCTTGTATGCATATGTCGCTATCGCCGATAGCAACTCTTCATTTGGTTTGCCGAGGTTTCCTCGAAAGTCAAAATAAACTTTGCTTTTTGATTCCACTTTCTGCACCCAGCCGATTACCCCATTTGTGTTACGGAACAACCTCCAAGCATGGTTGCTCCTTTCAAAGGAGGTAAACGGAGGAGTTTCCTTCCTCTTTTGCATTCCAAACCATGTCTCCCAATGAGTTTCCCGCTGTGGGCTTGGTCCACAGTAGCCCTTAGACCTGCAATGAAGATTAATTAGCACTAATCCCTGCCATAAATGGTTAAATATGAAGGGATTTGAATTTAAGTAAGATCATTCCCTTAGATGCTTTCCTCAGCAGGAAAGTCTGACATGGAGTAGCAGGAGATTGGACTTTGTGCCTTTTGTCTTCATGCTTTTGGTTGTGTGATTAGGTGGCAAGGCCTCAATGTCTTGGGCCTTTTGGGCCGAAAAGTGGACTTTGTGGAGGCAAGACCCAACGTTATGTCTGTATATGATATGGGCTTTTGCTTTGTGTAAATAAATAAATAGATGGCAAGGCCCAATGTGTTATATGTGTTATGGACCTTTGCCATGTAGAGAAAATTGCCCTTGTGTTACATGTGTTTATGGACTTTAGTATAGATGCTTCTGTGTTATATGTGTTTGAGGACTTTAGAAGGAGAATTGCCCCTGTGTTATATGTGTTTGGGGACTTTGGGGAGAGAGAAATGCTCTTAGGGATATAAGAGATATAAATTTGAGGGGATAGATGACCAAACCTTGAGTATGTTTGGTGGGCTTTTGTGGGCTTTGGATCATCCCAATTTTGACCCCTAACAATAAGTTATACAAATGAAGGTGTGTTGCTCCCTTTTTTTATTGAGAAATTATAAGATGGGACCGTCCTACCACGTAAGCCATGGAACTAACCAATAATATTGTGTCATCTTAAGTCAATTTCTAAAATTTAGGCACAGTTTTAACCCAAAGTTAAATCCCTTTTAAATTAAGCAATGCATATGTGGCCAAAAGAAAATTAAACAATGCATAAAAGAATAAGTGCGTAAATTCTCTCCTACGGTTTCCCTTGTGAGTGCTTCTCTTGTCTTCGTAGAAACTTCTCTTATTGTCGGCTATACGAAAAAAAATTTCTCTTTTCTTTGTTTTCTTAATTCAATCGAATTATGGCTTAGGGATTATCTGAGTTATGGGATAGTTTTCATCTCACTAAAGAGGAAACATTGGAGGTGGCGGTGGATTAACATCTGATTGCTAAAACGTTGGAGGAGGGGAAATCTTGTTTAATTGGAAAACTGCTATCCCGCAAGCCTGTCAAAGTTGAGGTGATGGGGAACGTTATGCATATTGTATGGAAGCTATCAGGGGGCTTGCAAAGACGAGAGATTGGAGAAAAGATGTATATTTTCCAATTTGAATTTGAGGTTGAGAAGGAAAGAGTTTTACAACAGACTCCATGGAATTTCAATAAGGCCCTGTTGGTTTTGAAATCCTATGATGCCTTTGACGGCGTTGAGGAAATTAAACTGGATGGGTGTTCTTTTTGGATCCAAGCATATGATCTTCTGCTTGGGTTCGTGATTGAAAACATTGGAAAGGTTATTGAGGATTCGCTTGGGGAAGTAGAAGAGATTGAAACTTGTGGTGAGAAGATAGCATGGGGAAACTATTTAAGGATTAAAGCTAAATTGAATGTGAAAAAACCTTTGCGAAGAGGAATAATATTGACTGCACCCAATGGAGGAAAGATCCTTATCAGTTTTCGTTATGAGAAACACCCTGATTTTTGCTATGTCTGTGGCTGTTTGACTCATGTGGAAAACGAATGCGAAAAAGTTGTTATCATGAGGAGAGATAAGGGGAAAGTCATTAAGGAATATGTGCCATGGTTGAGAGCAGAAGTTCCTCGCTCGAAAGGCTTAAAATTTGATAGACCAGGCATTAGTGAAACTCGTACTGGGCGAGAAGAGGATAAGGAGCAATCGGGTAATGGGAAGCAACTTGTGTCAAAGCATGGTGATGGAGGTTCGGAGGGAACTAAATCTCGACAGCCACTATTACAATTGAAAGCAGCCATGAATACGTTGGTTAACTCAGATGTTCAGGATGATAACACAGGTTTGTTTGCACTTAATCAAAACAAAGTTAAGTAGCCAGAGGAGGGTAATAAAAGCCACGGATCTAAGGGTGATTTGATGGAAACAGATATAATAATGGGTGGTAATGAGGCTGTATCATCCAAGCCAAAGTTAGTAGCTAATGATGGTGGCCAAGATGTCGATATGGAGGTCGGGCACTCTAATAAGGATGGGGAAAATTTTGCTTTTATTGCTAGTAAAGTATCCTTGAATAATGGAGAGGGAAGTCAGAATAGTAAAAAGTGGAAGAGAGCTGCTAGAACAAGTATTGTGGTAGAGGATGGTCATAAAACACAATTGATTAAAGCATTTGGCAAGAAGAGAGCAGGATCAAAAGGCAGCATGATGGGTGAAAGAAAGAAAAGTAGGGAAGATGGTGAACTGGTTTCTGATAGTATTTCTGATTTTAACACTCCTTAGATGGTGGAGGTTGGCATCACTAGCCAACCCCGCCAAGAATCATGAGCATGTTGGCTTGGAATTGCCAGGGCTTGGGGGGGAGCCCGGGCAGTTCCGAAAGTACAACAGGTGTTGAATAAACACCGCCCTCAATTAGTTTTTCTTAGTGAGACAAGGAGAAGGCGTAACGAGATGGAGTGGTTGAGGTCGAGGTGGGGTTTTCAGAGTTGTTTACAGTGGATTGTATTGGTAGAAGTTGGGGTTTATCATTACTTTGGCACAATGTTTGGGAGGTAACAATTTTGAGTTTTTCCAATTCCCATATAGATGCTCAAATTATTACTGAAGTTGGTTCGTTACCATGGAGGTTTACAGGGTTTTATGGTAACCCTATTACTGGTCGTCGTAATGAATCATGAGATCTAATTCGAACTTTAAGAAATCAGAACCCTCTATCGTGGGTTATTCGGACTTTAAGATCTAATATGGTAGTGGTTAATGGTAATCAATGTGGCAACATTGTTCCATCACGTGGAATCCGACAAGGTGACCCTATTTCCCCTTATTTATTCCTTTTGTGTGTTGGAAGTTTATCTTCTCTGTTAAATAGTACAGATATGGATGGCATTATACAAGGAGTCTCAGTATGTCATGCTGCTTCACGTGTTAAACATTTTTTTTTAGCAGATGACAGTTTGTTATTTGCTAGAGCTACTATAGCAGAGGCCCAAACCATCTTGGATCTTCTCCATCCATATGAGCAGGCTTCTAGTCAATTTGTGAATGTGGAGAAATCTGCTATTTCTTTCAGCAATGACACTGGTATGGAACGAAGAGAGGCCATCAAACAAAAATTGGGAGTGAGAAAAATTTTAGCTGGTGAAAAATATTTGGGACTTCCAATTCTTGGAGGTAGGGAGAATAAACTGCATTTCCACTATATCAAGGATCGTTTTTGGCAAAGAATTCATCATTGGCAAGCTAAATTGCTATCTACAGCTGGTAAAGGCTGTTGCCCAGGCTATCCCTGTCTATGCCATGAGTTGCTTTTTGTTTCCAAAAACGTTTGTCGACGATTTGAATATGTTTTTAGCTAGATTTTGGTGGAGTCATTGTAAGGACAGTCGTGGTATTCATTGGGTTTGATGGGAGGATCTTTGCACTTCGAAGCTGGATGGGGGATTGGGGTTCAGAGATTTCGAAGTGTTTAATTTAGCTTTTTCTTGCTAAACAAGGGTGGAGGTTTATTCACAATACCAATACTCTTTGTTACAGGATTTTTAAAGCTAAATATTTTCCTCATTGTTCTTTTATGGAAGCACGATTGGGTACTAACCCGTCACATGTTTGGAAGAGTATAGTGGAAGGGAGATCAATGATTAAATTGGGTTCTAGGTGGCGTATTGGAGATGGAATGTCAGTCCAAATCATGTCGGATGCATGGATTCCTTGTCTCTCGCTTAAACATCCAAGCTTATTATTGATGGAACTTCTAGATCATAAGGAAGTTGCTGCTTTGATTGATTTTGAAGAAAGGTGCTGGAGGGAGGATCTCTTACGATCTCTCTTTATCCCTAATGAAGTGGAAGCTATTTTGGAAATTCCATTGCGTATACAACGCAGAGATGACAAGCTTATTTAGGTTGAATCATCGTTGGGAGTTTTTACGGTCAAATCCGCTTATCATGTTGCGAGAAAACGTCTGGACCGAGATGTGGCTGATACTGATTTGAGGAATCCAGTTTGGAAGCTCATTTGGACAGCAAAGGTTGTTCCAAAGGTCAAAATTCTTTATTTGGCGTTTGTTTCATGGTTTTATTCCAGTTAGGCATATTTTGCGAGCTCGGCATATGGATGTTGTAGATGAATCTTCTGTTTGGGGCTCAGGAAGAGAGATTGATTTATGTTTTCTTTGAGTGCCTAATGGCTAAGATGATTTGCAATGATATAACTGACTGGATGGAGGCTTTTGTGGAGTCCAACAGGGATGCAGAAGATTTTTGCCTCAACCTTTGTGTTTTTGCAAAGCAACAAGGAGCCCTTGAACTTGTGCTTATATGTTTATGGATGTTATGGTTCAATCGAAACTAATGTCTCCATGAGGGTAAGTGCTTAACAAGTGGTTTGCTGATAAGAAAAATCGAAGCATGCTTAAAGGACCATGAAGATTGATTGATTAATATCAGTGGTGAGAGATGTATTGTGCAGCAGCTTTTTCAATCTTCTTGGTCTCCTCCTCCACCTGGTCTTTTGAAACTAAACTGTGATGCAGCTTTAAATATTTCATCAAATCATCCTCAACTTGGCATAGTTATTAGTAACTCCAATAACGAGATTATGTTGGGTGGAGTCAGCAATTTCGACAGAGTTGAAAGTGCTCTTCATGTAGAGGTGATGGTTGTCATTTTCGGGCTAAAATCAGCTTGGGAAAAAGGCTATAGCAGGTTGGTTGTTGAATCGGATAGCAAGCTCGCTGTGGAAGAAATCAACAAAGGTGATGAATCCCTTTAGGCCGGTGCTGCTTTGGTGCATGATGTTTTGGCCATGGTTTCACAATTTGAATGTTTCTTTTTCTTTTGTAAAAAAAGAGGCAAATGTTTTAGCTCATAATTTAGCCAAATTAGAGTGTAGGTTGGGTGCTCAAAGAGTTTGGGAGGGTTATTTACCTTCCCATATCTGTAATCCTTCACCCTCATAAATGAAATTATGGCATTTGAATTTTTTTTTGAAAAAAAAACAATGCATAAAAGGTAAGTCCCTAAATTGAAGATATTATTGGGATAGAGTTTTAGAAAATTGTTGAATTCATCATATTAGTGGTTGATACCAATAATAACGTGGTGGGTTCATTCCACCTAATAATTTCTCCTTTTATTACCCTTAACATATGAGTTGGAATTAGTGTAAATCTTCAAAATTATTAATTTGCAAGTTAGGTAGTCATATATATACTGCAAGAACTTTATTTTGTTGAAGTTATTAATAAATTAAAAGAATAGTAAATCCTTTTAAGTTTGTTATTTCTAAATTTAAGTTAGTGGTTACAGTTGACTTTTTCTTTTAATCCTTTGTACAAAAGTGAGCAGTACAATTCGAAGTTTAGGAGAAATTATTAGGTGGGACAGACCCACCACGTCATCTATGGGACCAACTAATAATATGAAGACAAGTCATCAATTTTCTAAAACCATATCCCAATAAAATCTCAAATTTCGGGACTTACCCTTTATATAGGGTTTGTTTTAAAATGGGGCTAAAACCTTGGGCTAAAATCGTGCCTAAATTTAAGGAGTTAATTTGACATGACAAAATTCTATTGGTTAGTCCCATGGATGACGTGGTGGGTCTGTCCCACCTAATAATTTCTCGAAGTTTAGTATTTCATATACATACTTCACCACCTCTAGACCAAAGTGTGCGACAATAATTAATTTTAAGTATAATATATTTTAGGGGTGTAATTTAGTCGAATCCAATCAAGTTGATTGAGTGTCAGCTTGAGCAAAACCCAATTTGAAAACACTTGAGCTAAATATCAAGTGATTTATTGAACTGATCAATCCTGACTCAAAAAAGCTCGAGCTTATCAACTATAAGAAATATGAATACACAAATATTTGGAAGATAAACTTAAATTTCTCTTATTGTATTGAGGTATATATATACACACTTAGAAGTGTACTATAGGATTACAAAGTACAAAGAACAATAGTACAAAACATGTCCATAATTAGTGGAGCTAATTATGGCAGGACTAATTACAGCAGTACAAGCTAATTATTACAGAATCAATTACCGCAGATCTTGGGATAGAGTGTAACCTCTAATATGCCCCTTCAAGATGGAGTCACCAGAGGAGAGTCCAATCTTGGAAATTAAACTTGAAAGCGGCTTGGTGAATAGATCAGCAAGTTGGTCTTTGGATAAAACATGATGAACAAGAAGATGACCAGCATTGACTTTGTCACGGACAAAGTGGAAATCTATTGATGCATGCTTCATTTTGGAGTGAAGCATTGGATTAACAGAAACATACGTAGCACCTATATTGTCACAATAAATGGTGGGAGTTTGTGAAATACGTACTCCTAGCTCTTGCAACAAATTCTGAATCCAAGTAATTTCTGCCGCAACAATAGCAATAGCTCGATACTCAGCTTCAGTTGATGAACGAGCCACTGTCTTTTGTTTGGAGATTTTCCAAGAAACCAGATTGCCCCTAAAATAGATCAAGAAGGCAAAGACCGATTTTCTGTCACCTATATCCCTAGCGCAATCTGCATCTGTATAGGTCAATAGCGGGAAAGAGGTAGATACGCCAGGATGAATAAGAATACCATGATCAATCGTGCCTTTAAAACACCGCAGGATCCGTTTAATAGCTTGCCAATGAACAGTCGATGGCTTATGCATGAACTGAGCCATTTTGTTAACTGCAAAAGCTAAATCAGGTCTAGTGAAAGAAAGGTACTGGATAGCACCAACAATATTGCGGAACTGAGTAGTATTCGGCAATGGTTCCCCATCATCAATAGTATTAGAAGCAGTGGATGGCATAGGCGTAGAAACTAGCATGGAATCAAGCATATTATAATTGTCCAGTACATCTCGGATGTATTTTTGTTGAGAAAGAAAAATGCTTTTCTTAGTAATAGTGGTTTCAATTCCAAGAAAGTAATTCAATGGAACAAGATCTTACAGCGAAAATTTTGCAGAGAGAGTAGTAACAAACTGCCGCAAAACTGATTCATCGCTACCTATTAAGATGATATCATCTTGATCGTGTCGTCTATGACCATAAAAATAATCCCCACAATTAACTAACTAGAATAGCTAGGGCAAGTAGAGGTCGAATCCCACAGAGAAGGTTTATGTGATGAACGATATAAAGAAAGAAAAATCTTTTCCAAAAATCAATTAGAAAACAGGGGATTGTAAATAACAATTATAAAGCAAACAATTAAACTAAAAATCAAAGCAAAACAAATCTAAATCTAAATCTAAATCTAAATCTAAAGCGGATTAATAAAGCAAACAATAATTATAAAGCATACTTCTTCACCAGTGGTATCATTCAATCAAATTAATTATGGATCCTTGATTTAAAAGGTGAATTTCGCATCTTATTCTTGACTGACAACTGATATAGGTTTCCCAACATGTATTTTAGATAAGAGGCCGATTAGAGCTGCAGTTATCCCTATTATTCCTTCAGTGATCGATTACTTTCTTAGGGCTTAAAGATCACTTGCGAACAAAGCATTAAGAACAGTTAATTTACACACATGCCTACAAAGTAGAACCATACGAAGAGAAATTTCTCGCCCTCGGGTAGACAAACACCCATTAAGCAGCGATTAAACAAACCTAATTTGCTACATACAATCAAACTTGAGTGATTAATTCTAAGCCTGATCTAGCCATAGATCTTCCTCTTACATCGTTAGTGGCCACATAACTCAAATAAGATTCAGAATCATAAAATTAAAACAGGGTTTTGACTACTATCATCAAGAACTTAAGACAAAATTATAAGTATAGAAATCTCACCATAATCAATTGATTGAATTCACCAAATGATCAGAAGTATTAAGGATTTAGCTACTCATGGATTTAGGAAAATCCATGAGAGACATAAGAATACTTACAGAGGTAGGGAGAGGCGAAATCTCCCCTTTGAAAACCCTAGGGACGTCGCACCCCTCTATGGCTAGAGAGGGTGTCGACTTCTCCCTCTTCTAAACCTAGAGAAAAACCTAAAAACTAAAGAAAGGTAGAAAAAGAATAAAACTATATGAGAGATTAATTGTGTAAGTGTGTGATTTGTGATACAGGAGGTGGCTATTTATAGTGGAGGAATAGGGTAGGACGGTTTAGTCTTTTCTTGGTCTCCAAGTAGGATTAGGTATCATCCTAGATTACACTCCAAGTTAGATGAGGACTCTAGAATTTTCTGGAATTTTCTGGAATCTGGAAGCAACTTCGACGTCGATTTCGGCCTTGAATATGACAGATCTAGGTTTTGCAATTCAAAAGAAAGTTGTAGAGCTCGGAGTTAACTTTCCAACGGCTACTCAGGGGCTTAAAACGGACATCTGAGCAGAAAGTTATGGCCTTTCTACGAAGACTGCACTGAAACCGGGATTATATCGCAAATCTGCAGGATTATTGCGGAATTTGGATATTCTTTCGGATCTTAGGCCTATTAATTGGGATTTTAACTCCAATTATAGGTTTATAAGGGCTGAGTATATTCCCATATGAATAATCCAAAAATCCTCAACTTCAGGGCTTCTTCTGAACTTGGCTTCAATTCTTTGCAATAAAGCTCCAAATCTTCAATTTTGCTTCTTGAATTAATTCTTCAATTATCTTCAAATCTTCAAAATATCTTCAATCACGAACTTCGCATCTTCAAATCTTCATTCCAAATGGCTAAATCCATAGTTGAGTAAAAAGTCTCCAAAATAGCTCCAAAAAGAGTGAAAAACAATAAGTTTTCACTTTTCTTGTCTTCAAGACCTAAAAACACAAATACTAGCAAAATAGGGTAAAAACACATATAAAAATAGCAAAAAGTATATAAATAGCTATAAAAATATGCATAATTTGAGCTCGATCATAATTTCCCCCACACTAAATCTTTGCTAGTCCCTAGCAAACTAGTGTAGACAAACAAAAATTAAGATTTAAGATAGTAAGTTTTGTTCAAATCTTTTGAAAAACTTTGAATCACATACATATATCAAGGAGCAATTCAATTTATGAAATCAGAACAACATAGAATATTAAGAGTATCCAATTCAATAGATCAAGATATAGCAATCATTCTCATTCTTAAGTAACCATAATCAAAGTAGCTCTAATCACTTATCATTTATCACAACTATAACTACTTCTTTCTATAAGCTTATGCCTTCATCGTTATCTCCACTACTCAAACAATTGCATATCATGAATACAAATCAAGAATTTCGCATGGGTTATAATGATTTTCAAAGGGTAATTTATTTAGAAGGGCGAGGTTACTAACCTCAAAGTGTTCATGCTTAGGGGTTACTAATGCCCTTTATGTATTTTTGTGAGGCTACTAGCACTCTAGAGGGACAATACTTTTGCCGATCTATGCCTCTTATCCTCTTCCCAAGGGTTACTAACTCATTTTGTTTAAAGAGAAGAGTGACAACAATGGATATATTATTTTAAAAATTTTAAGACAAAAGATATCTCTTCTCCTCTTGCATGAAAAACACTCTTTTTTTTTTAAGAAAAAGATTTTTTTTAACTACCCTTCTAATATAGATAGTCCCCCACACTTATTTTTGACATATTCATAAAATACTCTCATAAGTGTAGTTTCAATAAAAATTAAACATGAGTTCTAAAAATAGGTAATCATAGAAATAATTCATGGTAAGCAATTATCACAAACTTCAATTATACCTAATCTAAGAAATAAGATATCATACTATAAATAAATCAATGAATCAATCATTCTTAAAAATTCTAAGTATTCATCAATCAAAAATCAAATCAATCGATCAATATGAGCATATAAAATCAAAATTTTGTCAAAATTTTCGAAAAAATTATTCCAATTTTATCAATTTTATGCATATAGACTCACTCCCCCACACTTAAAAGATACATTGTCCCCAATGTATTAACAAGCGTGGAAAATCAAAGCAAAAATATGTATGCATCTTTTAAATCCTAATTAACCTATATAGCCTATATCTATATGTATCGCATATCAAACAAAAAATCAATCAAAGCATTGCAAGAAAAAGATAGAGTTAAAGAAAGCTTCTCTATTCTCCAAGCATAAGCTCCAATTGGATTTCTTCATATCGGTGAAAAACTCCTTTTTCTCCTTTGGTGTGGAAAATCCTAAAAAAGAAAAGAAAAATAAAACAAAGAAAAATATTATGGGTTAGTAAAAATAATATTGGGTTGCCTCCCAATAAGCGCCTTTCTTTAAGGTCTTTGGCTAGATTGCCTTAAAGAAGGTTATTCTTCAATGGTGAAGGAATTTTGGGTGTAATCCTTCAAAAGGTCTTCGATAACTCTACTCTCTTCAATGATTTTGATAGTTTCAAGTTGAATTTTATCAAGACTTGAAAAGATCAAAGCATTAGGCGATGGCATAATTGTAACTCGGCATGGCGCGGCTATGGCTCGTGGTGGCTCGGTGAGGCGCGCGGATGGCATGGCATTGGCCGGGCATGGCCGGGCATGGTGCGCGGACATGGCCGGGCATGGCTTGGTGTCGACATGGTTGGAAGCTTGCATGGTCGGTTGCGAGGTGCTGATGGCGCGGCTTGGTGCGGATAAGGCCGAGCATGGCATGGGCGGCTGCGCGGCAGGAGCGGGCAAGGCCGAGCATGGCCGGGCAAGCGTCACAGATGGCGTGACAGTGACCTCGCTGGGCCGGGCAGGCGGCACGGCAGATGCTGGTGGCGTACGGTCATGTGGCTCGAGTGTGGCCGGGCTAGGTGCGGCAAGGCTTGATGTCGCACAAGCTTGGGATGCCTTGGCCGGTGTTGGCCGGCTGTAGACACCCATTTTTGTCCTATATCCTCCAATTTAAGTCAATTTATTTCTTATTTGGCATTAGGGTCATCCAAGGGCATTTTGGTCATTTTAACATCCAGGGGCATTTAGGTCACTTTTGCATTCAGGGGCATTTTGGTCATTTTGAGTCCACTTTTAATTTAAACTAGCTAATTCGTTTTTAGCCATCTAGATTGCATTTGAAAAAAAAAAAACCAAAAACTATTAATGTGCACCTTTGCCATTTTTGCATAGCATTTTTGCATAGCTTCATTTAGTAATTTAGCATTTTTGCATTTTTAAGTTCAATTTAGTTCAATTGATTAATTAATCCTCAATTTTGCAATTAGTTAAGCATTGTATAAATAAAATTTGGATATTGCATTTTGCTAAGTAGTTTTCAGTATAAGCATTGTCATTATAATGCCATTGTAAAAAATACAAAAAAAATGGAAATTCGATAATCACAAAAAGAATTCATTATTCTCATTTGCCCAGTTGCATTTCATACAGATTACATATTTTCCAAAATGTAAAACACAGAAAAATAGAAATTGAAAGTATACAAAAAATGAGGATTTATGTTTCAATAAGTACATAGGTTACAACTGTTTGCTAAGGATATTGCAGCTTTCATCATGTAACTTGGGCTTTCAAGCAAACCAAGGCCTTTGCACTTCTTCTAAAGAGACATGTTTTAGCTTCACCAGCATCTGCAAAAGGTCTAAGAGTTGCCACTATTCAGTGCTGCACTAGCTGCTGCAGATGGTTGGGTGCTTACTTATGCATTACAGAAACAACAAAGACAAGGCGAGGCAATCATAATCCAAAGAGAAGCAGTAAGCAAACCAAAGGAAAATAGACAGTTTTCAAGAATCATTGAGTACTTTGGTTTAGAGAAGTAAAGGTAGCAGTACAAAGTAAGAATTCAGCAACATTAGGCTAAAAAAAAAACACATAAGGGCAGCAAGCATTTCAAGGTCAACACATTGCAAATAAATACAAAGTGTAGAGTTGAAATCAGCAGAGGATCAAGCAAATCCAGCAGAATTAAATGATGCCATTAAGCCTCAAGACAAGCATTAGACACATTGCAAGATTACATCCAGTACATGCAAACAAGGAAGATAAAGATACACATCTTAGGCTAAACGAACAACATGGATATTTGAGCAACAGCGGGCCGCCAAGGAAGCCAGCAATCCAGCCAAACAAAACACCATAAAGTTCAAAAGTTAACAAAATATCATAATGCAACAAGTGCGTGCGAAAATGAATTGTGTAAGTGCAAATGAACTCAGTATGAGCAGGGGTAATGCAATGAAATGGTCAAAGTAATGCACATAAACACATCACAGAGGATGCCATCCAAATTCGCCTATCAGATTCCCAGATTCGGTTAGAGGAAATTACCTCATTGGAAACATCAAGTGCCAGCTCATTTCTTATCCGCTCTCGATAGCAAACGAATCTGCACAAAAGGACAAGAGTGATAAGCGAGGTGAAATTTCAGAACCATTTTTCAACAGTAAGCATCAAATATCAGTAACAAAAAAATTGATGGAAAATGAAAAAAAAACAGAAAAGAATCTGAGGGATTGAATTGATGACTCACCTAAACAGCTCAGAGGCTCAATCGTTATCTCCTCTACCTGCTCCCCAACCGGAAAGAAAAAAAAGAGAGAGAAAAAAAAGAAGGAAGCTCTCTCATCCCTCTCTCTCTCAGGAAGAGGATTCGGATTCTTCTCTCTGAAAAAAAGCATACGGAATACACACAAAAGAGGGAGTGATTTTTGGTTCACTGTTCTTCACTGAAGAAAGCTCTGATATTCACTCTCATTGACGATTGCTCCCTTTTCATGAAGAAACACACACTGATTTCTTCTTCCCCATACAAAGTTCACGAGTTGCTCCCCTGACTCACTCTTTCTCTCCAAATTCTTTTCTTTCACTCAAAGATTGAGGCTAGGGTTCTTAGAAGTAGAATTAGGGGTTTGCGATTAAAGGAATATTACCTGAAATTGAAACCATAATTGGATAGAGGAAAGAACAGAGCAAAACCCTGAAGTCCGTAGCTATTCCGACGGTGGAATCGTCAGAATCTCGGTTTCAAAGGTTCGGGTCATCGTCTAAATCGCGCAAGCTTAGAGCTTTTGGTTCGAGGGAGGCTAGGGCGAGATTTCGAAGGAAGGTTCTAGCGACGGCAGCCATGGAGGTCTCGAGATCGTGAGTTGCAGTGTGAGAACGTCTAGGGTTTTCTGCGACGAGGAAGAAGAGGTTGATCGAAGAAGAAATCAAGCTGACGAAGGGAGAAGAAGAAAATGGGCTCAACAGAAAAGGGTGATACGTGTAATCAAACGACACCGTTTCAAGAAGGGGATTTTGCGATTTGAACAGGTAAGCTCCTAACTTTATCGATTTGGTCCCTTCCGCTTTGTTCATGCTTTAATTTCATACGATTTGAGACTCTTAGCTACAGTTATAGTCAATTTAAGGCCTGTTTTGGTGATTTATGTTCATGAGTATGTAAGATTTAATTAATTCATGCCTAATTATGACGTTATATGGTAGATTTAGTTTTTAAAAGGTATTAGCTTGATTAGGGTATTGGATTTATTGAAGTTTAGTTTTTTATATTCAAGGTTTGGACTTTCATTGGCAAAGTGTGGAGTTTGGTCTTTTTGAGTTAAACTTAATTTTAAAATTAAGCCTTTAACTTAAAGATTTGACTTTTTTTTTTAATGAGAATTAATTTTTTAAATTGATCTTTGATCTCTTCTCGAGTTAATTTTAATTAGAGGAATTAAGCTTTTGATTCAAAGTTTGAATTTTTTTTGAATTAAAATTAGCTTGGAAGTTGAGCATAAACCATTTTGAGCTAATTTTAATTTGAAAACCGAAACCTTGAATTGGAGATCTAATTCTTTAAATTAAAACTAACTTGGAAAGGGATTGATGACTATCTTTTGAATTAATCCTAATTTTAAAAATTAAAACTTTGGTTTAAAGACTTGTTTTTTGGGTTGTTTTAATTAGGAAAATCGATTTGGTTCATATGTGCTTAGTGATTTGTTTTCGGGTTTGTTTAGAGATTTGAATTTGTTTATGTGTTTGTTTAGATCCTTGATTTTATGTAGTGGAGTACTATTTATGCTTTTATGCCCGTGAATGTTGCTGATTATTTTCTATTTGATGTACAGAAATGTCCCCAGTTCGATCAATTTGGCCCTTAGGCTTTCGCTTCTTTTAAGTTATTTGTCATTTAAATTGGTGGATTAATTAAGCCCTTGGGATTTGTAATAAGTTAGTAATTAGTGTAGGGATAAAGTAGAATCATATGCATTCATGTCATACATGTTATATATATCACCTTGCTATGTTCAAAATGCATTAACACTCGTCTTTTGCCGAGATGAAGGACCTTTCGGATAAATGTACTCAGGTACGAATTTCTGGGAGATTCTTCTAAACCGGTTTATTCCATAAATACCCCCATAATGCGTGGAAAGGGTTTTTGGAGTTGACTCCGGGTAGACTTGTGTTAATGCATGTAAATAAGATCAATCTTTCATGCACTTTAATTGTCATTCATGAGAGTTAGCTAAGTAAGAATCAGTAAACAGTAGTTGTTTTACATTGACGGGTGGACCCCAAATAAATGTACTCGGATACGAATTTTTGGTCCTCGCTCCGAGATTGAATTATTCCCGAGATACCCCCATAATGCGTGGGAAGGGTCCCTGGTTAATTTCAAGTACACTGATGTTTACTGATTAAACTAAAATTCACCAATTCATGCATCATTTGCATTCATTATCCGAAAATAAGATAAAAGCAACCGTTTTTATTTAGACCCACTAGATCTTAGTTTAGATTAGAGGTACCGTTATTTGACGGGCATTTGGGGGTGCTGATCCTTCCCCAAATGTAACAGACTCCCGAACCTAGATTTAGGTTGGAAGACCGGACTTTAAGTTTAATGGGTCCAATGCCGAGCTTTGGATTTAACTAGGCTTAGGAGGTCATTAGGTGGCTAATCACACCTTAGAAAAAAGATTAGTGGCGACTCCTCTTTTTCCAAGTCGTTTCGGCAGGGTTCCTAAGACCCGAACGTTTCGACACCGGCCATGTGAGGTCGATGGCCGGGTTGCAGCCGGGCATACTGGCTTGTGTGGCACGAGCTTAACCGAGCTGAGTCCTTGAGCAGCTTCCTTCGATGTATTGGTTATCATCTGGACAAAATTCTCCAATATCTCATATATGTCAGCAGTGTTGTGATCGAACAGGGAAATATAGATAAGAGTGTCGACAGACAATCGATCAGAAGCTCTTAATCCTTGGTAGAAGATTTGAACTAATCTTCTTTGATCATAACCATGATGAGGGTGAGCAGCACATAGCTTCTTAAACCTTTGCCAAAATTGGGGAAAATTCTCCAATTTACATTGAAGAATGCTTGCAACTTTAGCTCGATGTTCAAGGTTTATATCTTGCTTCTTAGTTGAATTGCTTGGTTGATCGATCTTCAGGGGTGGTTGAACTTCTTTGTTGTGGACTTCTAGCTCCTTCTTGGCTTCTTTCCCTCGATCTTTCTTCTCATGGGAGGTTGAAGATTTCATCCTCCGAGATAATTCTTCAAGGGCATAGAATGCATTCTCCGGGGTTCTTTCATGCAGTGGCTTTATACTGAAAGAATCAAAAAGAACTCGATCTTTAAGTCCCAATCCTCCATAGAAGAATTGGATTAAAATTCCTTCCTTGAATCCATGATTAGGGCAATCGGCACACAATTGCTTGAATCTCCTCCAAAATTGGTGGAAGGTCTCGTTGTAGCGTTGTCGAATGTCCATTATCCTTTGTCTTCCTTTGGAAATCCGATCAGGCTTTGTTGATGAAGAATCTTCAATAGCTCCTTTCTTAACAAACTTAGAACTTATAACGTAAACAAAATTGTTAGATTTTAACGACACTTGAGATGAAATTCTAGGGTGGATAACTTCACCATCAAATTCCATGGTCAATGAACCATTAAATACATCAATCTTGGTATGAGAAGTCTTTAGGAAAGGTCTTCCTAATAAAAGAGGACATTGATCTTTCGAATACTCCATATCCATGATGAATATGTCGATAGGAAAAATCAGATGTTCAACTTTAATTAAGATTTTCTCTAAAACACCTTTGGGATAAACCAAAGATCCGTCAGCTAATTGCAGAACAACATCAGTATTCTTCAATGGACCAAGATTTAAAGATTTGTAAAAAGAATAAGGCATCACGCTTAAAGAAGCACCAAGATCAAGCATCGCATTCTCTATAATACTTCTTCCAATAGAACAAGTAATAGAAAACGTACCTGGATCTTTGCACTTAGGAGGTAAACTCTTTTGAAGCATAGCAGAGACATTAACTCCAGCGCTTACTTTACCTTGTAATCTCTTCTTGTTGGTACAAAGTTGCTTGAGGAACTTTGCATAATTCGGTATTTGTTGAATGGCATCAAGAAGTGGGATGTTGACCTCAACTTTTCGAAATATCTTCAAAATATCTTGATCATCATCTTCTTTCTTTGACTTCTTCAATCTTGATTGAAAAGGAATTAGGTTGGAATCGGTTTTAGGCTTGTTGGTATCGCACACACCTTTTCCTTTGAGTTGAATTACGGCATCATCCTTGTTGAAATCTTCAATCGGCGTAGCTCCTTTGTTGTTGGGTTCATCTTCAATCTTGATTTCAACAGGCACTTGTAAATCTTCTTTGGTGTAGTTCGGCTCTCCTTCTTCTTGTTGATGTGCGGCATTGGTTGGATAAGGGTCTTGTAACTCTTTTCAACTCCTTAAAGAAATTACACTGACATTCTCTCTAGGAGGTATCTTTGATTGTGATGGAATCCTTTGTTGATCTTGTGTCTTGAAATCACTCAAATCACTAGCTAATTGGCTTATTTGCTTTCTCATCATCTCCATAGCTTCCTTGATTTGTTGTAACTCAATGGCTTGTGAAGTTTGAAAATTAGGTCTTTAAAAATTCGGCCTTCCTTGAAAATTACCTTGGTTCCCATATTGTTGACTCGGTTGTTCAGGTCTCCAATAAAGTTCAGGCTTCCTTTGATAAGCTCCTTGTAATCCCACGGCATTGACTCCTTGTTTGTTGTCTTCCAAAGTCGCACAAGCCCTTAGCATACTTGAAAAATTCGCATGGAACAAATCAGTGAGCAAAGCGATATGTTGATTCGTTTCTTGAAGTTGTTGCTCCAATGAGGTGGAATAGGTAGAAACTTCATTAATTCTTCTTATAGGGCCTTCTCTTGCGTAGTCTTCTCGAGATCCAAATTGTTGAGTGTTTGCAGCCATGTTTTCCACTAAAGACCAAGCTTCGGTAGGAGTTTTGTCGATGAAGGCTCCTCAACTTGCAGAATCGATAGAAGATCTGTCAAACGGTAGTAATCCTTCGTAGAAGTACTGGATCAGCAACTGTTCATTGATTTGGTGATTGGGACAGCTCGCACAAAGTGTTTTGAAACGTTCCCAATATTCATGCATTGTTTCTCCATGGCGTTGCTTAATTCCACAAATCTCCTTCCTTATGCTTGATGCTTTGTGTGCAGGAAAGTACTTTTCCAAGAACAACTTCTTAAGGCTCGTCCAAGATGTGATTGAACCAGTGGGTAGTAGGTACAACCAATATTTTGCTCGGTCCATAAGAGTGAACGGAAAAGTTCTTAACATGAATTGATCTTCAAGAATACCTTGAATACTTGTAGATGAACAGGCAATCTGTAAATCAGTTAGATGGCGGTGAGGATCTTCTCCAGGCAAACCGTGAAATTTGGGTAAAATCTGAATAAATCCAGATTTAATTTCAAAGTTTCCATTGGTATCGGGGTAACGAATGGCTAAGCGTTTGGCATTGACGTTTGGTGCAGCTAACTCTCTCAGAGTTTTGGGTTGTTCTTCTTCAGCCATGTCTTCTGACGATGTTGAAACAGCAGATCTAGGAGAACTTGGTTGAGAACTCGAATCGGATGCTTCCTCTTCTTGTAATCGGCGTTGTGTCTTCTTCTTCTTCTTCTGAAATAGTGTTCTTTCAGGCTCAGGATTGAATTCTAAACCTTCAATACCACTACTTCTTGTCTTTGGCATGCACTTTCCTAGAAAATTCAAATAAAACTAAAAAGAAAAATTAGCAGTAACAGTTCTTAAATAAAATAAAAAGCAGAAACAGAAAATAAAAATATTTTTTTTAATTTTAAAAACGAAAAACGGAAAAAAAAAAATCTTTTTTTTTAAAAAAATTTGGAAAACCCTTAAATAATTTTTTTTTTAAATCGCAAAAATTCTTTTTTTTTAGAAAAATCGGAAAAAGGAATTTTTTTTAAAGAAAAAACGGAAAAAAACAAAAACTAATTCTTGGATCTAATCTCTCTTCACTTTCTCTCAAATCAATTCCCTTCCCCGGCAACGGCGCTAAAATTTATGATCGTGTCGTCTATGACCATAAAAATAATCCCCACAATTAACTAACTAGAATAGCTAGGGCAAGTAGGGGTCGAATCCCACAGAGAAGGTTTATGTGATGAACGATATAAAGAAAGAAAAATCTTTTCCAAAAATCAATTAGAAAACAGGGGATTGTAAATAACAATTATAAAGCAAACAATTAAACTAAAAATCAAAGCAAAGCAAATCTAAATCTAAATCTAAAGCGGATTAATAAAGCAAACAATAATTATAAAGCATACTTCTTCACCAGTGGTATCATTCAATCAAATTAACTATGGATCCTTGATTTAAAAGGTGAATTTCGCATCTTATTCTTGACTGACAACTGATATAGGTTTCCCAACATGTATTTTAGATAAGAGGCCGATTAGAGCTGCAGTTATCCCTATTATTCCTTCAGTGATCGATTACTTTCTTAGGGCTTAAAGATCACTTGCGAACAAAGCATTAAGAACAGTTAATTTACACACATGCCTACAAAGTAGAACCATACGAAGAGAAATTTCTCGCCCTCCGGTAGACAAACACCCATTAAGCAGCGATTAAACAAACCTAATTTGCTACATACAATCAAACTTGAGTGATTAATTCTAAGCCTGATCTAGCCATAGATCTTCCTCTTACATCGTTAGTGGCCACATAACTCAAATAAGATTCAGAATCATAAAATTAAAACAGGGTTTTGACTACTATCATCAAGAACTTAACACAAAATTATAAGTATAGAAATCTCACCATAATCAATTGATTGAATTCACCAAAGGATCAGAAGTATTAAGGATTTAGCTACTCATGGATTTAGGAAAATCCATGAGAGACATAAGAATACTTACAGAGGTAGGGAGAGGCGAAATCTCCCCTTTGAAAACCCTAGGGACGTCGCACCCCTCTATGGCTAGAGAGGGTGTCGACTTCTCCCTCTTCTAAAACTAGAGAAAAACCTAAAAACTAAAGAAAGGTAGAAAAAGAATAAAACTATATGAGAGATTAATTGTGTAAGTGTGTGATTTGTGATACAGGAGGTGTCTATTTATAGTGGAGGAATAGGGTAGGAAGGTTTAGCCTTTTCTTGGTCTCCAAGTAGGATTAGGTGTCATCCTAGAGTAGACTCCAAGTTAGATGAGGACTCTAGAATTTTCTGGAATTTTCTGGAATTTGGCAGCAACTTCTAAGTCGATTTCGGACTTGAAGATAGCAGATCTGGGTTTTGCATTTCAAAAGAAAGTTGTAGAGCTCGGAGTTAGCTTTCCAACGGCTACTCATGGGCTTAAAACGGACATCTGAGCAGAAAGTTATGGCCTTTCTACGAAGACTGCGCTGAAACCGGGTTTATATCGCAAATCTGCGGGATTATTGCGGAATTTGGATATTCTTTTGGATATTAGGCCTATTAATTGGGATTTTAACTCCAATTATAGGTTTGTATGGGCTGAGTATATTCCGATATAAATAATCCAAAAATCCTCAACTTCAGGGCTTCTTCTGGAGTTGGCTTCAATTCTTTGCAATAAAGCTCCAAATCTTCAATTTTGCTTCTCGAATTAATTCTTCAATTATCTTCAAATCTTCAAAATATCTTCAATCACGAACTTCGCATCTTCAAATCTTCATTCCAAATGGCTAAATCCATAGTTGAGTAAAAAGTCTCCAAAATAGCTCCAAAAAGAGTGAAAAACAATAAGTTTTCACTTTTCTTGTCTTCAAGACCTAAAAACACAAATACTAGCAAAATAGGGTAAAAACACATATAAAAATAGCAAAAAGTATATAAAAATAGCTATAAAAATATGCATAATTTGAGCTCGATCACATCTACATAAACCAAAAAGTAGAGTTGCACCCCACCTTGTTTATATAGGAGCGCAATTCTTGGCACCATGCTCGAGGTGCCTGTTTGAGGCCGTAAATAGCCTTTTTTAACTTGCAGATATGATGAGGATGAGAGGAGTCAACAAAACCAGGTGGTTGCCGCATGTAAACATCCTCAGTCAAATGGCCATGGAGAAAAGCATTATTAACATCAAGTTGAAATAACTTTCAAGAATTCTGTACAGCCAAAGAAAGAACTAGCAGAATAGTAGTAGGTTTGACAATTGGGCTAAAGCTTTCAGAAAAATCAACTCCAGGTCTTTGATTAAAGCCTTTTGCCACTAACCTGGCTTTGTGCCGAGAAATACTGTCATCGAGGTTGCGCTTGAGTTTGAAAACCCATTTGCAGCCAATCACATTCTGCGAAGAAGTGGGTGGCACAAATTCCCATGTGCCATTGCGCAGCAGTGCATTTAGCTCTTCAGACATAGCTTTCTACCAAGATTCCTCCTTGAGAGCCTGAGATACTGAAGTTGGCTCTAAGGGAATTGAGACTAGATGCTTGGTGGTGAGCTAAACTGATTTTGGTTTAAATATGTTGTCTTTAGACTGAGTTTGCATAGGATGAGCATTGGCAACATGCTTATGAACAGTATCCTGTCCTTCCGCAATTCCTGCAGTGGAAGATGTAAACACAATATTCTCTAAGGAACCAATCAAAGATGAATTACCACAGTCTGCGGTGGTATCTGATGGAGCACTATGAGGTGTGGCAGGTAAAGATGGAGCTACATCAGTGGATGCCGCAGGAAAATCTGGAGAACAAGTTACCGCAGGAAAAACTGGAGATGAATTCACCGTAGGAAAAACTTGAGAGGAACTTACCGGTGGTTGTATAGAGACATTTCGCTCTGGCAATTGTGGTGCCTGCTGCATTGATATTGTTGGTGATGGTTGAAGTTGGATAAGACTCAGAGGAACAGACAAAAAAGATGAGTCTCTAGAACGAATATGAGAGGTGATCGTTCGTGAGCAATCATAAAAATAATCCCCACAAAAACCTAACTAAGTAGATAGGGCAAGCAGGGGTCGAATCCCACAAAGAAGGGTAATATACTTATTCAAGGAATAAATCTTCTCCAAAAAATTTACTTTTGAAAAGAAAACAGGGGATTAAAATTATCAATTAAAAAGAAAGCAATTAAACTAAGAACAAAGGAAAGTAAATTAAATCTAAACTATGGCAATTTATAAAGCAAATAATAATTAAAAAGGCATATTTCTTCTCCAATGGTAGAAATCAATCAAATTAACTATGAATCCTTGATTTTAAAGATAAATTTAATATTTTATTGATGACAACTAGTTTAGGGAAACCCTAACATGTATATTAGATAAGATTACCGGTTAAAGCTTAAATTATCCCTTTTATTACTTAACAAATCAATTACCTTTTCAGGCTTAAAGATTTGCTAAGAAACAAAGCATTAAGAACAATTATTTTTCACACATATTTGTTGTAAATATCAATAGTATTGAAATTGTAAAAATATTCTATCAAAAAAATTGTAAATATATTATTATCATTGAATTACAATATATTTTGGTTTATTCTTATTAAATTTTCTTTCAATATTTTCTTATATTTTATTACAAATACAATTCAATTATTAAAAACATTTTTTTAAAAAAATCAATTATTAAAAAAATTGTGGCGAATCTGGTTGCAAAGTTTGCCACGACATTTGCAACGGTGTATGACTAATTTGTTTTCCTTTCTTCAATCATAAAATTGTGGATAATGCCGTGGCAAAATTGGTACGGGTTTTGGCACGATTTGGTTTGAGAAAAGTTGCTGCAAATCTCGTACCAAATTATCAGAAATTTCGTGTTTCTACATCAATACACACTCGGGGTTTGAAACGGGCCCTGGCCCAAGGCTAATGATTTGGCATGGACCTATTTTTTTCCCATGGAAATAATTAGCCACAGGTTATGTCGTGCCCCATTAACCGTGCCAAAACCCGTGGCAATGATCGTGACAACACCGTCAATTTCTTGTAGTGCATGGTGATTTGATATCACCATTAATTAGATCATCTTGATTATTAATTAACCATAGTGATCTTGAATAAGCTACCAAACACACACTCATATCTAATTAGATTCAATCAAAAGAATTAAAACTAATTTGAGCAATTCGCCAAACTTATAGTCTTTTTTTTTAGATCAAATAATTACTTTCATTAATCGATAATCAGAGATTACAAACGCCGGGAGGAATAGTCTCGTACCACACGATTATCCAGCTCAATCTTAGCTAGAAAATGTGTTAATACATTGGCTTCCCTATTTACAAATTGATACATACATAAATCAAATAGGATTGCCGAATCTCTAATTTCATCTATAACTACCAATATACTAAATACACAAACAAACAAATTACAAAGAAAACTCACACAAACAAATAAATTACAAAGAAAACTCACATTCCATTAGATTAGAACTCAAGACCTCATGGTCCATGGTATGCTGGAATTAAAAGTCCAGCACTCTACCATCAGGCCAAATGCTCGATGGTGATACGAATCTAGGGCTTTTAGATTCAAATCTATCCTTGAGACCTGCCAAGAATCAACTTGAACTTCTTCAACTTCTAGACAAGTATGTCGACAACCTTCACAAAGCAATCTCTCTTCCTTCGTCGGCCTTAGAACTCCAATTAGACCTGCAATTGAACTCCTAAGATCACAAGATTCACAAACAATTAAGCAATCACAACCTAATTGTTTGCTAGGACTCTACAAGATTGAAGAACCCTAAAGTATGCTTAAACTAGAATAAAGAAGCCAAATAATCGATATGGGTGAATAAACCTCAATTCTTATTGATAACTTAACTTGTGTTTATAAGAGGGATATGGACCCTTTATATATGCATTGGATCAACATATAAACCCCTCTAAACCGTCCTTATAGGCGGCAATACATAAAGGAAGGATCAAGGAAATAGCCTACTCCTTGTCCTACTAGGAAAAGTAAATAACATTACATAATTAAGCAAGGATTTGACTTAGGCTAACAAGGCCCAATCCAATGTCTTCTAAACTAATTATATAGCTAATCTAAGATAGAATTAAGATCCATATGGCCGAATTACACAATGTAATGCCTAATGCTCATCGATTTCAAGCAAAGTGAGGAGCTTGGAATCGATGGGAATATTCTTTCCCTTATCTTCATCAAAGCTCTTCAATTGCACTTCAATGATCTTCAAGTCATCAAGATGAGTTCGAACAAGGCTTGTTAATGCATCTTTGAACTTCTTAGCTCTTTCTCTAGTCATCGGAGCTAAAGGCATCTTCAATGGATCAAATGATATCTTAGGCAACTCCTTAGTGCTTGAATCATCACTTGCGCAAACCCTTGCTTCTTCAAGCTTGTCCTTGCTTCTTTGCCGCATATGCTCATCCTCTCCATGATCTCCATTGTCTCCATTGTATTCTTCAAGACCATGATAAGCCCTTGACGCATCAAATGGCCAAACTTATAGTCTTAATTTGTCCATTTATCCAAATTTACACCCGTAATATATCCCACCACCACATATAATTAGTGTGAATGAAACAAAAGATTTTTTAATACATATACATATATATCAGTTAGTGAATATATTTTTAGATAGATTATAACCTTGCATAATTATTTTTGTTAGATTTTTTTTTTTGGTATTTGACACTATTGGGTATCCAACCTTAGTCACTGGAACTTAGAGAGCAATACTCCACCAGACCACCACCAGAAAATGAGTAATGTGATTCCTAATAACTTAATTCGTCATAATTTAGTTATTAAAAAAAAAAGTGAACTCATGACACTAGTACTACACCTGCTTAAGGGCTGGCCTACCCACTCAAGCCCGAATGCTTGCCTGAAAAACGGGACAGTTTGGACATAAATAGTAGGCACGTTTACAAGCCTTGGACAACAAAAAAAATGGCATGTTTAAAAATTATTTGTGCCTTGGTTTTGATATTTTAGACCTGAGTCCAGCTCGGTCTTGCCTGTAAATATATATATATATATATATATATATAATATACTAAACATAATTTGTGTATCCCACCAAAATTACTAAAAGCTCCAATCTACTTTTTCTGAGCATAGAGATAACTTCTCCATTTTTGTCTTTACTTCCATGTGTTTATCCTATATGTTTAAGAGTTCTAAATGCTTATTAGAGAACCCAGATTCAACGAGGCTATTCACGTGCAAACACAAGTCCAAATTTAAAAAAATTGACTGCAGCGCAACCATACGCTAACACACTTGCATATATAAATTATATATATTAATTGAGTAATTATATTCATATATGATAAATTTTAGCAATTTATATACCTTAATTTAAACTAGTAAAACTTTACTAAAATTTAACCTCTTTAACAAAACTTATTTTATTTAATTTGATATTAGATTATCTGTGTTTTAATGTTAAATTATTTTTTTAAAAAATAATTGTTATTTTATTTTATAAAAAATAAATATATGTGCTTGTGTGTGTCTGATCATGTATTTTAGAATACTAGTCTTCATTTTCATGTGCGTTGCACGTGACTTTATCGTGTTTAAATTAAAAGAAAATTAAAATAATAATTAAAATTAATTATAAGTAGAGCTATCAAAATCTTATCCAAACTCGATTATCCGCCCAACCCGGCCGAACCCAATTTAACCAAAGAAAGTAAACGACCCGAACCTCGTCCTATCCAAACCCCACAAACCCGTAACCCGAATGAACCGAGAAATTCCATTCTAAATTATCATTTATTCAATAAAATTTATATTATTGTTATAATTTTACCTATTATGATTAAATTTGCTAAAGTTCATTATATGAACAATTACTATATGAATAAATACTAAATCAATTATATGAATATTTTATTATAAATTTATAATTAGTAATTTGTTTTTTTACATAATGAATAAATAATAATAATTAATTAGTAATTTTTTGACAATTTTTTCTATTAGAACATAAATTTAGATACTATATAACCAAATTTTATTTGAATACATACCCCACTTCATAATTAATTATGTATTTAATATTTAAAATTAATATCTAAAGGGACACATGTCAACTCTTTAACCCCTTATATGCAGTCTGCTAAACTTCACCAATATTGGATTGTAAAATAAATTGAATAATAAAGATATTGAATAAATTTAAGAATTGAACATTAAAAAATTCAAAGCTGACCCAATTGATCCGAGTCCTAGACACGAAAAACCCAAAACCCGAATAACCTAGAACCCGAGTGACCTGAGGCCAAAACCCAAACTCGCCTGACCCTAGACCCAGCAGACCCGAGACCCGAATGACCTAAATCCAGATGAGTCGAAACCCGAATGACCCGAGAAAATTTCCTTACTCATTTGACTTGGACCCAGATGACCCGAACCCGAAACTTGTCTAACCCGCCCAATTGACTCCTCTGACTCTTTTTTTTTTTTTACGCAACTCCTCTAACTTTATAGGTCAAAGGAAATAATTGCATGTTACTCTCCTTTTTATTTTTAAAAACTTTAAATTCATAGTATACACTTCAATACATTAAACTAGCAATACACGCTCCAAAAATAGAAAAAGGTCAATCACAATAATTAAATTTTAAATAAATTTTTAACGTAATTAGTTTTAAAAAATATGAATATATTAATTAATGATTAGACAACTTATTTTAACTTTTAAACTTGATAATAATACTTTTATTAGTTTATATTATAATTGAAATGGATCCATAACTACTAAAAAGGTTCCAACTTTTTAAAATTAAAATGGTAAAAATAGAATATTTATAAAAATATTGAATATAATTAAATAAAAATAGAGTTTTTAGTAGAATAACTATAAAATTTTATTTCTAAGAAACTATAAAATTTAAACAATATCATTTAAGAAATATATTTTTTTAAAATTCTAATATATCTAAGTTTTTTAATTAAATTAGTAAAATGATAAAAATAAAATAGATTTAAGGATATTAGATTTAATTAAATAAAAAATAGAGTTTTTAGTTGAGTAAAACTATAAAGTATATTTAAAAAATTCTAATATATATAAGTTTTTTAATTAAAATAGTAAAATGGTAAAAATTAAATATTTATAAGGATATTAAATTTAATTAAATAAAAATAGTGTTTTTAGTTGAGTAAAACTATAAAAGTTTAAACAATGGCATTTAAGAAATATATTCAAAAAATAAGGTATAATGGACGATATAAAAGTTTTATAAAAACTCGTACTTTTTAATATAGTATAGATATGAGCGGATCTTGAACAAAAATAAATGTTTGTCTTTTGAACTAGGTAGGGCTTGGGTAAACATATAAACTATATAAATACCAAGTAAAACCCCATACTATACCGGCCTGGCCATGAGCAGGTCTATACTAGACTATCATCATATATTAGTATTTAGGATATATAAATATATTTTGTTTATAGATAAAAACACATTAGTAGAAAGAAAATAATCTACAATAAAATTTAAGATTGCTTCTCATGGTGGGCTAAGGTGTAAATTTGTTTATTCTTGTAAGAAACACAAATTTGTAAAAGTATTATGTGAAGGGCGGTTATGAAATTCAATTTCCTTTCAAGAAAAAGTAATTATAAAAATGATTAAGTCTATAACCAAAAAGCAAAGGTTAATTGCTCAAATTGGCCCCTAATATTGGCGAAAATGCTTAAATTAGGACCTATCCTCTAATTATTTGGTTAAATAAATCCGTAACATTGCAAAATCGGTTCAAATCAATCTCTGGCGTCAATTGGAATGTACACGACTCATCCAAACACCATCAAGCATGGCGGATATATAGGGGGCAGGCAGGGGCGCCCCCCCTCCTAAAAAAAATCCAGCCAACCCCAAATAGCTTTGGGTTATTTATGTGTGCTCCCAAAAATTATAACTTAGCCCCCCTAAATTTTCAACATTTTCTTAATTATTAGCCATATTTGTATAGGTTAGATAAAAACAATTTTTATATAGGTCAGATAAAAACAATTTTTACGGCCCAATTCTAAATTTTAATAGGTAAAATAAAAGTAACTTTTTAAGCCCAAATCCAATATATTTAATAGGTTAAAGAAATTCAGACTTTTAATCCCTTTTCAACACTGGAATCCTCCTTACAAGAATTATCTTTTTATAAAATAACCTCCTATAAATAAGATACAAATTATCCTTTTACAAGAAGTAGAAGGATTAAATTTTTGTATTATATAATAGTCATAACCATAAGCATAAATAGTATCATTTTCAAGAGCAAAAAAAATCAATGTAAGGCATTCAAGTACGAAAAAATCAAAGTAAGCCATTCAAGCATGATTTACAAAGCATCAAATTTTTCTAGAATCCGGTCATGGGAAAAAAAATTCTATATATTTCGCTCCCCTTAAAGAATTTCCCTGACTCCGCCCTGCCTTCAAGCCTTCAAGCTTTAACAGCGTGATGAAGTTGCCAAAAAATTAATATTTTACTGCTTTTTATAATTTTTGTTTGGACGAAACAAAAAATGAGAAATTAAATAAAAAAGAAAAGAGAGTTAATATTCTACCTTGGGAAAAATTGACATTTTAGGGTTTATAAGAGAAGGGATTTACAATATCCATACCCCAAATTTCAATCTTTGATATAATTTCCAAAAATTCGATCTTTCTTCAAATCAGAGAAAATCTTGAAATTGTAAAATTGTAAATGAGTTGCTCTTGGCTTTTGACCCTCTCAACCGCCTCGCTGCCGCATCATTCGCACAAGCAGCCTCCTTTGTCGTGTCCAATATGTCGAGTCAGTGCTTGCACCCCCAATACAGTCATGTATCTCCGTTGACCACCTCCCCATTGTCCTCTTCCATACACCTCCGTAGGTTTTCTGCACTAAAATAGCAATATGAGTATTGGCGTCTCTCTTGTTATTACACTTAAAATGTTGAGAAACCGAAACAAAACCTGGCGTTTCCGAAGTGGTTGGAGTGGTGGGGTTGGCTTTCTTACCAAAGAGAACTTGTTGGCCAACCACAATAGCTATATCCCACCAAGAATAGAGTGCACTTTGGTTCGAGCTTCGATCATGGTTTCAACTTCATTCTCATACACCTCATCATAAAATCCATTAAAAAACCCCTAAGATATCAGTGTAAATTGGCAGATAGTTTTACTTGTGAAAATCTTGAAAAGTTATAATGAAAATCTGAAGTTTGAGTTCGATGTTTCAAGGTCTTTCAAATGAGGCATTTTGAGTTGTAAATTTTGGAAATAAAATTTTTTTCTGAAAAAATTAAATTAATTTTATAAAAAAAATAATAATAACTACCAGTCTTCAGTTGCACATGTCAATTTATCAGTCCTTCATGCCCCCACCCTTACACATATATCACCCTTGCCATTCCAATTGATGCCAGTGACTGATTTGAGTCGATTTTTCAATATTGAAGATTTATTTAACCAAATTATAATGTTAAGTCCTAATTTGATCATTTTACGAATGTTAGGGACCAAATTAAGCAATTACCCAAAGCAAAAGATTAAAATCAATGTGAGGATAATCAATATAACGATTGGCGGCTCGACAGGTGGATTTTTGCATGCGCCTGTCCCCACCCCCATCATCTTAACCAAGGTTTTTGAAATCGGACCGGCAACAGAACCGGTGAAGTTTCCGATCGATGGTTCGACCGGTCTAACCGGTTCAACCGCCGATCCGGGTTGAAAAGGGCATTTTATGGAAAATTGTTGATATTTGACCTTTTAAATATTATATAAGGTATTTTCATGTCACATAAAAGCATTTGGTGTGGTGGCATAAGCATGCTTTTTGTTATCCACAAGGTTGTGAGTTCAAAACTCACCACCTTCAAAAGTTTTTTCAAAATTTTCCAACTACTCCAGTTCAACCACCGGTCCAACCGGTTGTTGACTTTGTTGACTGACCGCGGTTTCCGTACCTCTAAGGACCGGACAGGCCTCCGGGTACCGGTTCAACCGGTCGGACTTGCCGGTCCGGTTCGGTTTTTAAAACAATGATCTTAACAATTCTTCCCCACTCCGTCGTGCCTCCTCTTTATTTCAACTTCTTCCAAGAAAAGCACATTACTCATAACATAGGGTTTTTCTTTTTGCATAATTAGTGATATACTGACAATGTAAATTTTGGAGTCCACAAGCGGGGTAAGGGTTTGACACATTTCCATTTTCTGAATTAATTTTATTTTTAAAATACAAAACTATTCCTTAAAGGATACACGTCACCCTTTAATTGCACGTTAGAGAATAATAAATTTTAATCATAATACATTATTATAAACTATCAAATAGTAAGATGTCAATCATAATAACTTTTTAAATTAAAATGGTAAAAATAAAATAATTATAAAATATTGAATTTAATTAAATAAAATAGAGTTTTTAGTAGAATAAAACTGTATATTAAAAGAATTTAATATATCCAAATTTTTATTGAAAAATAGTAAAATGGTAAAAATAAAGCAATTATAGAGATATTAGATTTAATTGAATAAAAATAGAGTTTTTATTATAAAGATATTAGATTTAATTGAATAAAAATAGAGTTTTTATTATAAAGATATTAGATTTAATTGAATAAAAATAGAGTTTTTAGTAGAATAAAACTATAATAATTAAGCAATGACATTTAATAAATATATTTGACAAATAAGGGTATAATAGGCGATTCAAAAGTTTTACAGGTGAAAGTACTTTTTAATATAGTATAGATGTGTATTATATACATGTGTTGGTGACTATACCTGTGTTGGGCTACCGCTCAAGTCCGAAGACCCACCCAAAATTTGTGAGGTTTGGACAAATATATAAGGTTTGGTATCGGGCTTCGAACAAAGAAGAAGACTCATTTTTAAAAATGGGTCAAACCATGGTTTTGATGTTTTAACCCAAAGCCCGACTCGAAATATATATAAATATTAGGGAAATTTTCAAATAAGGGCAATCTATCAAAATTTTATATATAAAATCTACTTCAATAGGATGGATAGAGTCCATCAAATCTCAACAAGAAAACAAAACCTTTTAAAATATGATTTTTGCTTCAAACCACAATAGTTAGTCCGAGCTCTTTCTTTTGCCTTCTACGATTTCTTTTGTTATGTTGTTCATCTTCCCCTGAAACGTTTTTTCTTTTCCCAAAATCTTTAAGGTGGTGTTTGGTTCGTGAAAAGTAGTGGGAAATTGTGGTAAGTTAAGTAGGGAAAGTAACTTTATTATGTTTGGTTGGAGGAATATGATTTTAGGTGGAAATGTCATTCTCACCATTTTTCCACTTAAGTGGTAAAGTTGTAGAACTGTGATTCCCACCTAAAAGGGTGGGAACTTTCCTAGGAAAGTTTACTATAAATAACACTTTGCACACCTTGGGAATATCAGATTCTCATGTTAACCAAACATAAACAAAAAAAATGTATACTTTCCCACTAAAATAATTATAACATTCTTAGGAAAGAGGTGGGAATGACATTTCCACATAATATCAAATGATCATAGATTGGAAATGTTTTAAAGTTTAATTGAAATTTCAAATGAGGATAAATGTGTCATTACAATCTCCTGTCTAATAATTTTTAAAAGTTTCATTTCTTTTTACTAAATTTAATTCGACATAGTACCAATCAATAATAATTATTGATAGACTACCCTTATTTGAATTTTTCCGTAAATATTATAAGTTATTTTATTATTTATATTTATTTATAGTAATGTTAAACAACTTATATATTGTTTTTGCTACTAATGAACATGATATTAAAATGAACTACACAAAACAAGTCAAGGCAAAGCCCTTTTTCCATTCCCTCTTCCGCAACCAAAAAGGCTCTCAGAGGCCAAAGATCCTAGGCCCAGTGAAAGACGCCAAAGCCACCTCACTCAAGGAATGATCCGTTGAGTAACCAAAAGACTACTCGATAGCTCGCTCTAGAAGGGATCCGAATAGACTTAAAGAAGGGGGAGGAGAGAGGCAATGGCCCTCATGATACCCCTGGAATGGCCAACCGGGGGAGGGTGTTGAGGAGATAGTGGAATCTGAGTTGGAAGATTGCTTGTGGGTCAAAATACCTATTGGCGTCATGAACTTTAAATTATGTCACTTTTCCCCTTAAATTTGGAAAATCAGGACAATACTTCTTTCACGTGACGGATTCCGTTAAGTACCACCAGATTTGCTAACATGGTCAACTTTTGTTGATGTGACTTATTCTTCTACCGTTAAATAAGGCTTAATTAATAGTGTTATACTTTATTAATTACCTTGGTACACTCTAATATTCGAGATCTGCATTTGATTCCAACTAATTTAAAAGTTAAACGGTTTAAACATGATTGATTTGAGCCCACCACTAATTTTTGGACCGAACTCCGCATGCGGGTCGAAAATTTTATAAAGGAATCTTTATTAGGTATTCATAAATAATGAACACAAAAACCATAATTCATCGATAATTAAGTAGTACAATATTCACTTTACATAGTTATGTGATTAAATGTAAGAGAAATAAAAAAAAGAAATTAACAATAATAAAGGACAAAATAATATAAAGTAAAAAAAAATATGATGGTAATTTGATAAATAATTCAAAGATCAAATAATCCAAATAAGAAAATATTTGTTGATGGAGAGGAAACATAAAAATAGACACTTGAATCACCTTAATCAGACAAATAGAACAAAAAATACAAAAATAAAAGTCAAAGCGTGATACGTCCAACACATAATTGTAAAGGATTAAATAGCATAAAAGCATAAAAGTATGAGGATCATTTGATAAATAATCCAGCAAAAAAAATTTGTTTATGGAGACCAACCATAAAAATCCATTCTTGAACTCTCCACGAAACTCATTAATCAAATCCAGTTTTCAGGCCCTTAACGAAAGTCATAGATCACACAATAACCTTTTAACCGACACTTGAACAACTTCAATCGGACAAGTGAACCGAAACTTATACAATATTAGATAGACCAACAATCGAGAGCATAAAATTTCAGAAGTATTTTTTTAGAATCAAAACATTAAAATTGGCTTTTGAGTCCTTCATGGAAGTTATAGATCATGAATTTACCTTTTAATAGACACTTAAATCACCTTGATCGGACAAGCAAAACAAAAAATAAAAGAATTAAAGTCGAAACGTTCAATCGTCCAACCTAGAATTTGTGATGAACTAAATAGCATAAATTATAAAAGTATAGGGATCATTTGATAAATAATCTAGCAAAAAAAGTATTTGTTTATGGAGAACAAACATAAAAATTCATTCTTGAACCCTCCACGAAACTCATTAATCAAATCCAGCTTTCAGGCCCTTAACGAAAGTCGTAGATCACACAATAGCATTTTAACCGACACTTAAACAACCTCAATCGGACAAATGGACCAAAACTTATACAATATTAGATAGACCGGCAATCGAGACCACAAAATTCCAGAAGCATTTTTTAGAGTCAAAACATTAAATTGACTTTTGACTCCTTCATGGAAGTTGTAGATCATGAAATTACATTTTAATAGACACTTGAATCACCTTGATCGGACAAGCAAAACAAAAAAATGAAAGAATTAAAGTCGACACGTTCAATCGTCCAACCTAGAATTTGTGATGGACTAAATAGCATAAATTGTAAAAGTATAAGAACAATTTGATAATTAATCCAGAAAAAAATGATTTGTTTATTGAGAGCGGGACCCACCAATAGTAACTTTGTTGCAAACTTCCCAAAACGCCCTCAACCCATCAACCGAAATAACAAAAAAAAAACGAGCACGATACCCAAATACCCCTGACAATTTGTTCTTGGGTGAATGTGGTGAGATTTTTCAACTAGATTTTTGGTACTTTTACTTCTCATATTATATATTGTTATTAGATAGATCGACAATCGAGACTAGGGGTGTAAGTGATACTGCACTACTCGCAAGCTACTCGAGCTCGATTCGAAGAAAATTCAAAATCGACTTGGTCATTATCGAGCCGAGCTCGAGCTCGAGTAGCTAATCGAGCCGAGGTCGAGCTTTGCATTACTTGGCTTGAGAGCTCGACGAGTAGCTCGATAATTTAAGGGTTTATTTTATTTTTATATGTAATTATGATATTACTAGTCTACCCTCCCTTAAAAATATATCCCAAATACCTAACCTAATGTCTGAAAACCTAAATAAAAAATCCCCAAATCGTGAAATCTCCCTCGAGCTCGCCAGTCGCCTCCTCTTTCTCGAGCTCACGGCTAACCTCCTCAAAACTTCATCTCCATTCTCCCCCACCTTGCCGCGACCGCCTTGTCGCCTCCGACGACCTCCTCTTGGGTTGGGTAAAACTTCATCTCCACTTTCTCGAGCACGACTCACCCTCTTGGCTTCTGCTTCTTCTAAGATTTGGGCCGACAGAGCTACACTCTCAGTCTCGATCTCTCACAGGTTTGTTTGCATTTTTTTTTCTTTTTCTTGAAATTGAAACATCTGCTTCCCGTTTTCCCTTTTCTTCATTTCATTTCTCCCAACCTGTCTCAGATTTTAGTTTCTTCTCCTTCATCTAAGATTTGTCTCATTTCCTTTTTTTCCCTTTCCCTTTTGTTTCTTGAATAAGATCATCTTAGATTCTTAGTTGGCTTGTTAAGGTTTTGCTCCATGTGGAATTAAACTTTTTCTATTTCGAATGACTATGATTAGAAAACAATTATTTCAACTTTAGTTTCATTTCTCCCAACCTGTCTCAGTCTAACATTTGCTTCTTCGTTTCATTTTCCTTTTCTAAAATTTGAGTTTTGACTATTCCTAACCGGGTATTGTGTTTTCAGGCTTCTTCGCATATATATTCATAACCGGCGATTCAATCATCTTTCTGAGAAAAATATTCAGGTTTGACATTGACTTCTTAATTAACATTATTCTTCAATATGAGAATAAGTACTAGAGTGGAAAATAAAAAATGTCAACGTACTGCCATTGTAGAAATTTATAAATTATAGTAATTTTGATTACCAACAAAGTTTTCCAGGAAGGTAAATACAAATAGAGAATATATGAGATTTAATATATGGTTTAATGTTCCAAACTTCCAATCACCAACCAATTTAAGAGAATATATGCAATTGGAAAAGTTTCTGATTTTTCACATTTTTGACTCCATATATGCAATTGGAAAAGTTTCACTGAATTTGGATATATATTCTACGTATTAATTTTGTTTGTTCATATTTGTTTCTGCACATTAAATTCTGTTTTGGCTCAAACTCTTGCTCTTGTAGGAAATAATATGTCATCGAGTACCCCGGATGTTACATCAACTCCACATCAGCCGGGAATAGGCTCATCTACCAACCAAGATCAAGCCACAGAGGAAACATGTTGTTTAATGTTATTCACTTTGGACTTTGGAGTTCAATTGAGATTGCACTTGTATTGTTGTTTTCTGTTCTGTTTTAGTTTTAATTTTACAATTGAACAGAATTTCGAGCTCAATTCGAGCTTATCGATCGAGCTTTGAGCCGAGTTTTGGAAAACTCCAATATTTTTGTCTATTATCGAGCTTATCGATCGAGCTCGAGTAACTCGATACGAGTATCGAGTCGAGCTCGATCCCCATAACCGATACTCGATCGAGTTCGAGCCGAGTATCGAGCTTCCAATTTTCTGTCGAGCTCGAGCTCGAGTAGTGAGATACTCGACTCGGCTCGGCTCGTTTACACCCCTAATCGAGACCACACAATTTCAGAAGCATTTTTTAGAATCAAAATATTAAAATTGGCTTTTGAGTCTGTCATGGAAGTTGTAGATCATGAAATTACCTTTTAATAGACACTTGAATCACCTTGATCGGATAAACAAAACAAAAACTAAATGAATTAAAGCCGAAACGTTCAATCGTCCAACCCAGAATTTGTGGTGGACTAAATAGAATAAATTATAAAAGTATAGGGACCATTTGATAATTAATCCAGCAAAAAAATGATTTGTTTATTGAGAGTGGGATCCACCAATAGTAACTTTGTTGCAAACTTCCCAAAACGCCCTCAACGATCAAGCGAAATAACAAAAAAATCGAGCACGAAAATACCGAAATACCCCTGGCAATTTGTTCTTGGGTGAATGTGGTGAGTTTTTTCAACTGGCTTATTGGTAATTTTATTTTTCATATTATACATATACATATATATATATATATATATACTAGTTTTAGCTTTCAAACGCACGTGGTGGAACATATTTAAAGTAAAAAGTTATTCAAATAATTGAAATTAATTATGATTCAAAGCATCCAATTATTGTAATCTAACAGAATTAAACTGGTGGAAAAAACATAATTTTTTTTAGGGAATGCAATATTCAAATCTCATCACAATCAAATAATTCCTTATATGATGTTATAAAAAAAATCATTATATGCCCAAAACATCCAATGAGAAAAGCCAACACGCATTGGATACGATGTGACTTAACCCTGAGACCTCCCGGTTCAGGGAGCATGCACCTTACCATTGAGCCGAATGTTCAGGTGTAAAAAAACATAATTAAATTGAGGTTACTTTTAAATTAAATATTAAATATACATCAATTTAAGTATAAGTCACATCCTTTTTCACATGCTTTCAAGATAATAGGCAATGCTCTGTAATGTGTAAGCAATTTGTATTTGGACTGAGTTTCCATGCATTCTCTATAATCCTCAGATATTGCATCGTAATAGTCATTCCATATATAGTTTCCTCACATCTAACAGTTCACAATGCACTAATAAAGCCGCGACTAGCCTTCTTAGTTCATTAAGCATTTGAAACGCTACTGCTTCCATCATGCACTCGATATACTCTGAATTATCTCAAAATTTATTTATTTTGTGAGTAATTGGGCTTTTAACGCATTGATCCAATCAATTCTAAGTCGAATTTTCCGTTTCTGGATATTGTCAATTGATTTAATTAAGCATGACCTGAACAATTATTCATGTAGTTATGACAAGAAAAATTTCTCAAAGCCATACGCAAGATTCTCTTTGTTTAAAAGGAAAAGGTAAATAAATGCTAGGACCTCAAGTGAAATAAATAGCCACAGCTAAATTTTTTGATGATCATTTCAAAAATCCTTTTACAACAATATTGTTCTGCTAAAGAAGATTAAAGAAACAAATACAAAAAACAGCTACTAGCCTTTTGTACTTTGAGTTTGTTTAATATAGTAAAATCAAGTTTCTAATTTCGATCTTAAGCCCCCTCTCTCATCTCGTGGGGATACTTTTATAGATAGTCATAGCCTGAGTAATCATGTTGGTATAAGATCAGATGCATTAGAAAGAAGCAAGATTGTGGTGCCCTATTTAGCAAGATTGCTGACGAAATCTACGATGATACTATAGAAATAGAATTTTTCTAAATAAAATAAAAATTGAATTTTTCTAAATAAAATATTTTAATAATGGCAAAATCTAGATGGTACGGTAGAAATTGAAATTTTATAAATAAAATTATATGTTGTAAAAATTATTTTAAATAATGACAATTTAGAAATATATTTGAAAAAAAAATACACGAAATTATATTTTAATAATGGCAATTTAGAAATATATTTGAAAAAAATGGTACAATTAGAAAACATAAAGTTTACCGTTATTCGTACTTATATATAGTATATATAGATATGTATATTAGTAAATTAATAAGAAAATGAAACATTGATAAGACCTAATTTATTCTATATTTACTATGCGATTTTGCCTTATTTTGATAGTCGTACGTGTCATTTTACCCCTATATTTCTCATATTTGCTATTTTAGGCCCATTTGGAGCTATTATTAGGAAGATGAAGATTTAGAGTCATTTTGGATCAATTTGGAGAAACTATTGATTTTGTCTCATTTCGGCCCAGTAGACCCTTTGAGTCTATGAAGCCCAAATTGCCAAGTCAGATGTCTTGAAGTCTAAATCTGATATTTTTAGACCCAAATTGTTAATATGGAAGCCCAAAGAAGGAGTCTAAGTCCAATTAGTAATTATGATGTAGTAATGATTCCGCCCTGATGCAACATTGTTAAATCCTATTCAAAGTAGGACTTTCAGAGCAGTTTTGCAAAGAAAATTCATAACTTTTGATCCAAAACTCAGAAAAATGCAAATGAAGTACTATTGGAAAGAGGATTCTAGGATCTACAACTTTTATGTTTACCTCCAGACCTCTTTCTGTCGTTCCGGTGGATGATTTTGCCCTTGAAATTTCTAGACATAATTGATCTTCTCCTAAACCGACTTGGAGAATGTTTTGGAGGAAAATTCAGATGCTAAAGATTATGTTGAGCATTCCTATTGGCCATATTGGACCCTAATTAATCTAAATATCTAATTTTCTATTATTTTAATAATGAAATAATTAAAATATTTTTTAATAATGACAGTTTAGAAATATATTTGAAAAAAAATGTACAATCGGAAAACATAAAATTTCCCGTCATTCGTGCTTTTATATATATAGTATAAATATAAATATACATTATTCTAATAATATTCTTAAAATGGTTCCCCCCCCCCCCCCAAATGATATATGTTTGAATTGCTCATACCAATTTTTATTTTCAATTTTTTTAAAAAAAATCATTAATTAATTTAGATATATTCTTTTTGCTACTCATGAATATAATATCGAAATGTGCTACATAACAGAAGGTAACCCTCTATTATTTCAAATCTCATCTCGAAATTTCAACTCGAGACCCCTCACAAGAAGTTTCGATGAAGATTTACTAGGTGTCCTCTTAAAAACTAATTTAGATGTTTTTTTAAAGACATGTCAGTTGCAAGAGAAAAGCATGTACATGGTAAGTGTACAAATTTCCCAATCCCCCTCCAAATTATGCCACCACACCAATCTTTAGCCATATCTTGCATTAATTTATTTACTTTTTTAATTGACAAAAAATCTACTACTAAAAGGAATAATAAAACAGGTACAATAATTAACTAAACCATATATATATTTTACTATATAACCAAGCAATTATATGTCTCATGAGCATTCAATAATCCAATATATGTATCACTTAATATTGATCACTTATATCATATATAATATAGATTTAGATTTAATTTCATGAAGATTTGGTGCATCTATATTGAGGGAAATATCTGTTGCTTTTGGCCTATATATCACATATCTAAAAAAAAATCATTATCGCTTTATTTAATAGCACCAAACTTGTCTCAGAGGCTGTTTTACAAAAATTTGTTCTTTTCTTTGTGCATCCTCTTGTCGTGCATTGAAGAAGTTCCCTTCTCCAACATATCATCCACATGCAATGTCTGCTATACGTACTTATCAAATTCAAAAATATATAACCATTAAAACCATCTATTGAATATATATATAGAGGCAAAACCCACATCCAATTTGCAAAGGATATCAAATTAAAAGTAACTAGAACTTTTCGGCCGCGCTTCACGTGCAGCTGTTTTATTTTATAAATTCTTTTAAGAAAATTCAGTTATGAAATGATAACAAAACAAAGCAATGGAGTAAAATTGAAGTATGTAAAAGACAAGAGAATAGAGAGACAATAGAATATGGAGAAGAAGAAAATATGAAGAATGAGAGAAATTGTTCGCATTCATTTTATTCCATAACAAAGTAAGTTGCCTATTTATAGGCATATAGATACATCACCATAAATATAAGGGGATGAACTTAGCACATAGGTATATGTGTATGAATGAACCAAGTCATCAATCTTATCCATGCTTTAATTAGATTCATGGACATACACAACATACATGTATATTCATAATAAATTAATTTATAATTATTTGCTAATTTATTTTATATAGGAAAGGGGATGAATCTCTTTTAATTTTCCAAACTAAATGAATACAAATATAATAAACAAAACATTTAGAAAATTAAATATTGACACTTGTCAAAGAAACCAAATACCAAGTGACACTCAATGAAAGTTTTGTACATAAAATTAATAGTAGGTTTAATTATACATTAATGTTTAAGATATTTCGAAAGAAATTTCGAACTCAAAACCATCATTCTTCCTAGGTAGGCTCTTATAATTTGCCTCCCATCTTAAAAAATTAAATGGCTTAAATGCCCTTTTGTCAACTTTCCTTTTTATTGGGACACTTTGCCCCTTTACTTTTCAAATTCGGGACAATTTACTCCAAAATTTAACAAAAATTGACAGCACCATCAATTCGCTGACGTGACATTTTCACGTCAGCCGCATATGGGCCCACAATAAAACAATAAAAATTAGAAAAAAGGGAAAAAGTAAGGTATTTTATTTTTAAAAAATAATAAAATATTTTAACCGTCTTCTAGGAATCTAGAGCCCACATGTGGCTGACGTGGAATGCCACATTAGTGACACGTCATCAAATTGACAGAGCTGTTTGGCTTCATTAGTTTTGGGACAAAATGTCCCGAATTTGAAAGATAAATGAGCAAAGTGTCCCAAAAGTAAGGAAAGGTAAGAGGGCAAAAGGGCATTTAAGCTAAAAGGTAAGAGGGCAAAAGGGCATTTAAGCTAAAAGGTAAGAGGGCAAAGGTGGCAAAATTAAAGTCTATTTTCTAAAAGGTAAGAGGGCAAAAGGGCATTTAAGCTAAAAATAAATTAATTAAAAAATAGAACTTTCAATTAAAAAAGGATGAATCGATGCTTGAAAATTGTTTGAATTTTGACGAAGCATACATTTTAACCATAAAAAATAACCATCATTCTAAATTTTGGAGTCTTTTTGAACCAGTCACTTATGTTTCAAATTTGAGATTCGTCATGCACTTATGTGTGTTTAACTAATAGTCTTTGAATTGATCAAAAAAAAAAAAACCTAATAGTCTTTGAAATGATCATATGGATGTTTTTTGGGTATTGTACTTGCAACAATAAAGATAAGGTGACATTTAGATTTTTGTTAATGTACAATAAGAACAAAATGTGAAAATCTAACATGTGGAGTACGTGATATTAAATATTTATAATAATTTATAAAGGACCAACTAGCTAGTTAAACATGCACAATCTTTATTAGTGTCCCTACTTTATAAACCAAAAACAAAAAGGGTCTATATTCCATGCACTGTCAGTGTATAGAAACTATACACTGTCAAGTCATGGAATTGTGCCACTTCATTAATGAGAAAACCCAAAATCTTATAGGTCCTTCTAAATAAATTACAAGAATTCTTTTTAATGATTAAATTAAATTATTCTTTTTTCAATATTAGCTACCGTCTTCCTAATTATCCAAATCACGATCTGGTAGTTTTCAACGCTTCATCGTCTCCATCCCATACCCAGCTTCCTTACAGCATTAACCCTAGCCTATTCGGGACGGCTAGATTTCGTGATCTATAAGACTGAATTCAAGGTTTATTTTGTTAGCAGTCATCATTCATAAACGAATAGGATAGAGGCATTCTTCCCCATTCCGATGTTAGAAGAGGCGTTCAAAGTCAATTGCTTAATTGACTCGCCACTATGAGAAATTTCCTGGAAAACGTCAAACGTAGCAGCGAGAGAGGAGGCATCTTCCTCGTAGCGTAATCCCCTTCCTATCTATCGAGAGAGGGTTTCTGTAAGTTAGTGATTGAGAATTTTCGTTGTTCTATCTCTCCCACAACCTTCGACACATCTTTTCGTTGTTCTGTCTCTCCCAACGCGAGTGAGGGGAAGTAAGTTGTAAGGGTATACTCTTTTCAGGATTTTATATAGTTTGGCAAAAATATTATTCTAGAATGATTGAGAATTTTTTTGGTGATTGATTTTATGGTTGTTATTTT